>PDGT01000052.1:2359339-2438499 GCA_003671415.1 Megathymus violae
GTTGGTTGGACCCTGGTTCAGCACCCAAACAATGCCATAAACGAAAACTTACCCCTAGAAAAGTGATGGTCACTGTTTGGTAGTCTAACGCGGGTGTAATTCATCACAGCTTCTTACCAAACGGGACGAGCATTGTGATGCAGATGTGTATTGTGAAGAACTGAACACAATGATGACGAAGCTCGCACGTCTCCAACCAGCTTTGGTCAACCGTTCGGTTCCACTGCTCCTGCACGACAACGCGCAACCTCATACTAGCTAAGCAGACGGTCTCTAAGCTACAAGAGCTGGGGTTGGAAGTTCTCCGTCATCCGCTGTCCTCACCAGACCTTGCGCCTACAGACTTCTACTTTTTCCAGAATTTGGATAACTTATTGGCGGGAAAAAAATTCAATACCCGAGAGGCAGTACAAAATGCCTTTGAAGAATTTGTTGCCTCCCGTCCAGCTACCAATCAATCAATCAATAAGCTACCAATGCGTTGGCAAAGATGTATTGATTGCATGGGTGATTACTTTGATTAATAGAAATAAAAAATATAGAAAAAAATACGCTTCATATATTTCATGAAAAACGGCAATTTCATAGGTAAAGACCTATTATTAGTGGTAAACACAGAGTAATATCTGTGTTTATTTTGTTATCAGAACCTCCAAAAATATAGTGTTACTACAAAATAGATGTATGTCTATTTCTATGTCATGGAAAATACTATTTTTCGACTTCGACAATAATAATGTCATTTTGGTGGCGTCAGGCATGTCAACAGCAGTGCTGCCAATCGTGGAGGAAATCCCCGATTTGCTGGGAATTAAGGGTTAGCGCGGGGAGAGCACGGGGAATGACATAAATGTGGAAATTTCGGGGAGTCAAAACCAATTTTTTCGGTAAGATAAATCTATTTCATGTCAAGTAATACTTACCATTAAATAATCACATTCGGACTTCGTAAATACAGCTCGACACTACTAGCATCACGTTGAATGGCAGCACCATTCAAATGCCTGCTCAACTATCATTTGAACATGATTTTGTATTTTGTACACTATCAATAATTCATTTTTTTTGTTCGTCGAATATTTCTATTGGTGTGTACGGTTGAAATTTTCAATAAAATTATTGAAAAGTGGTTCTAAAGAACAGTTATAATAAACAAGTCATATAAAAAATATAGTCTATTCCTACATAGGTCAACAAAGAATAATTTTATTTCAGTTACTTTTTATCTAATAATTACATTTAAACTAATTTTGTATTAAACAGTGTCTTTGTTCCATAGATATCATATCAGGGAATTTGTGGGGAATAAATTAAAAGAAGCGGTGAATTCCGGGGAATTGCACTGACGTGGACGGGGAATCCATACATTTTTATTGGCAACACTGGTCGACAGTTCAGTTGCATTTTGACGCGACAGATTTTATTCAGTTCAGTGATCATTTATTTTTGTGTTTGAATAAAGGAATTTCATAACATTTTGTACTACTCCTACTTCGAACTGTACTGAACAATACCGTACTTATGTTGTGATAAAAAATATATCAGAAACCACTTGACTATTTGTCGCTATTAAAAAATGAATCGCAGAAGGGGACACGATGAAGATGATGGATACGGTTTGTCGCCACGAAATATTGTTACTGTTTGTAGGTTACATAAATAAATCAAAGTTTTACAAACAATTTTATTTTTTAGAGCGTTTACATCGTAAAAGACGTCGCGTTTCTGAAAACCAAGAAATAGAAGACAGATTGGAATCTCTGATACTAAGAGTTGGTGAGAAAAGTAGTTCAAGTTTGGAGAGCAATTTGGAAGGATTAGCGAGTGTTCTCGAAGCGGATTTGAGCACCTTTCGCGTAAAAATTCTGCGTATATTGACAGAATGTGCCATCCGTATGCCTGAGAAATGTACCATTTATGCAACTTTAGTTGGTCTTTTGAACGCCAAAAACTACAATTTTGGCGGAGAATTCGTCGATTATATAGTAAAAACATTTAAAGAAAACCTGAAAATTGGAAAATGGAATGCAGCTAGGTACTGCCTAAGGTTTATATCAGACTTGGTGAACTGTCACGTACTTGCTGCGTCATCGTTACTGACGCTACTGGAGACATTAGTGGATAGTGCTAATGAGGATGGTGTCCCTCAGGTGAGAAGAGATTGGTTTGTGTTTGCTGTACTGTCAACACTTCCATGGGTTGGTAGAGAACTGTATGAAAAGAAGGAATCCCAACTTGACCAGTTGTTGGTTACAATAGAGGTTTTTCTCAACAAACGGAGTAAAAAGCATTGGCCCGCTCTTAAAGTATGGACAGCAGACTCTCCACACTTACAGGAGGAGTACCTGGACTGTCTTTGGGCACAGATTAAGAAGCTGAGACAAGATAATTGGTCAGAAAAGCATATTCCCCGACCATATCTGGCATTTGACTCGATTTTGTGTGAAGCTCTACAACACACACTTCCGACTATTCAGGTAATATGATTCTTCCAATAGTTAAATTGTCAGTTTTAGTATTCATACCAGTAGTTGTTATCATTTTTCTTGTTAAAAAATATGTGATAATATTTACAGCCACCTCCACATAATGATGGTGATACTTACCCCATGCCCAGGGTTATATTCCGCATGTTTGACTACACTGACTGTCCTGATGGTCCAGTGTTGCCAGGAGCACATTCAATTGAAAGATTTCTAATTGAAGAACATCTTCACAATATCATTGAAGCTTACCACATTGAACGCAAGGAGTGTGCCGCTCAACTTTTGTGTTTCCCATACAAAGCAAAGATACCATTGGAATACTGCATAGTAGAAGTGATCTTTGCAGAATTGTTCAATCTTCCGAGGCCGAGATACTTGCCAATATGCTATGGTTCTATCCTCATTGAACTCTGTAAGCTGCAGCCCTCAACCATGCCTCAAGTTTTGGCACAGGCAACAGAAATTCTGTTTATGAGAATAGATTCTATGAATGTTGCATGTTTTGATAGGTATGTATTTTTAATCTGCAGTTGCATCATTGTGTGTATACACAATTTTTTTGAAATGTAGTTTATTTTAAGGTGATGGGAAAAATGCCTCAAATGTTATGTTACTTGGGCTGAACTAAATTAAACAGGAATCTGGGAGCTCAAGTACAGTGATGTACAATAATGATAATGGTTTTAGATATTTTTTACTGAAAATATTATGTTAGTGTAAATGATACAAAGTAATATAAAAGGATATTATTTAGTATTACACATTACCAAAGAACCTACTTATATGGTGTTATTATTTAAAAATATAAACAGTCACTCACCCCCTTCACTAGGATCCGGTGTTGTGGGTAGCATGAACATACTAAAATAAGACATCTTAAATAATACACACAGGAATAATTTTTTTGTTTTGTTTTCAGATTTGTGAATTGGTTTGCATATCATTTGAGCAATTTCCAGTACCGTTGGTCATGGGAAGACTGGGAAGGATGTGCTCAGTTAGACCCTGATCATCCTAAACCACGGTTCATAAGAGAAGTCCTCAACAAGTGTCTCAGGTACATAATATATTGTGTGAACATTATTATCACTTTGGATTGATATAAAATACCTATAACATTGAAAGTATCTAACATCAGTTTTCGTAACACGATTTATTGTAAAGAAGTTCAGTGTTAGAGCAGTGATTGAAAGGTTATTTGAGAAATAGTGGCTGCAGCAAATATTTCCAATGACTTACAAATTTTTTTTAGATTATCATATCATCAGCGAATTAAGGACATCACTCCAGAATCTTTTGCATCATTTGTTCCACTGAAACCGGAGCCAATCTACAAATACTCAATGGAAGGAGCAGGTAAAAACAGTTATAATTTTTGTAATAATTTAATTCTCGAAATATAATTTAAATTTATCAATACACTTATATTAATCACACCTTATAAGTAATATCCATATTTACATTAGCATTTAAAAGCGACATGTCGATAAAATGATTAAATGCTTTGGGATTATTTGTAACTGTTTGTGTAATGGATGCACTGTGTTATGTTAATTTTTTTTTTTCGAACCATTTAAATTGAATCATGATTATGAAATAAAAGGATTATATTACTTTCTTTCTTTCTCTAATGGTAGTCAAGTTTGTGGACATAAATTAATTAGTATGTAGTTAAAGCTCCTATAGTGAGTATTATTGCAGGAAAAGTAAGATCAGTCTATTCCATGGCTAACAATTCTAGAAAACTGTATGGACGATCTTGATAATCTTCATAATCGTTATCAATGGATCCTCTACCTCCATTGTGTTCTCCTTCATTAACTGTCTCAGAATCCACATTGTCAATTGATTGCGATTCTTTAACTTCATCATCATCGTAATGATCATCTTCATCTGAATTCCGCTCTGAATTATTCTGATTTTCACCTAAGTTATCAAGAAAATCTTTAAAATCGTCGTCGATTTTGAGGTATTTCTCATGACTTTCACTTTCTTCTTCATTCAGCTCCGGTTTTGGTGACGAAATATCACTATCCTTTTCGGATGCACCGCCAAAATTAAAATCAAATAAATCCTGAATTATATTGGTTGTAGTAGACTTTTCGGTTGTGGTACTTGTTGTTGAAATTACAGAAAGGTTATTTTCTACATTGGATTCACTGTTATTCTTCTTTTTGCATTTACTTTTGTTTTTTGCATTCGTGTGAGGTGTTGTTCCTACAATTTGATCACTAGTTACGTTTTCTTCTGGCCCAGTAAGTTCGTTATTTTTTTCATTGGGCTGTATAGTTGTAGACTGAAATATAAATTCTGCGTTGTCTTTTGACTCCTCTTCTGCATTTTCAACATTTATTTCTTCATCATTTTCGTCATACTCTTCTTCATTATAATTATATACTATTGTTTCGTTAACACTGTTACTTTCCTCCTTTATTTTTTTTGTCGTTGTGGATTGCGTAGAGAGTTCAGAAGTAATTGGTTTTTCAGCTGCATCTCTTGTACTAACATCACTCGCTCGATCTGGATGTCTTTTTCTGGTTTCTTTATCCGAAGTGCTTGGCAATGTGGAAGAAAGATAACCATGGAAATTAGATCCTTTTCTTCTATATATTCCTGAGGAAACGGAGCTTGATTGATTTTTCGTGCTCCATTTGTCATGTTTTACTGAAGTTCCTTTTAGCATTAATGTGGACTGTCGAAAACGATTTCTGTTCTTTAGTCCACTAGCAATGGTTGTTATTCGTGTTGTTGTTGTTGAACTTCTACTAGTTGTCGGTCGTGGGGTAGTTGTAGTTACAGGCTTAGCAGTACTCGTAGAAGTATTAGCAATAGTAGTAGTAGGAAAAGGAGTTGTTGAAGTTGTTGTTGTAGTGGTCATTGATGTAGACATGATTGATTCTTTGCTTGTCGTTTCCAAAACAGATTTTGTAGAACTTACTGCAGCGGAACTCGCTTGTGGTATAAGGTCTTTGGTTGGTCTTTTTGTCGCTGATTTTTCAATCACTTTATTGGTTGTCGTCGTTGAGTTTGTCATTACTCTTTTGTGTTTTTTGATTTTATCTTGTTTAACAAATTTCGGTGGCGGGCGCGTACGTTTCTTCGGTTTAGGTGTCGTTTTAGTACTCGTCTCTATCTCTGATAAAGATTCTGTGGTTGTGGTTATTCTCTTTTTGATATTTGAAATAGATTCAGTTGGAGTGAGTGATGTGGTTGTTTCAGTTGTAGTAAATTTTTCTGTGGGCGTTGCCATGGGAGTAGTTTTTGAGAAAGCACTTAAAATATTAGCCCATTCTATTGACTCGATATCTTCTTCAGATTCGTTCGCTGCAGTTATAATCTCTGGAGCGTTCGTAGTGAGCTTTTTTAATTTTGTATTTTGGTTTTGCTTAGGAGGTTTTCTGGGTACATTCGTTTTTCGTAATTTATTATAGCCTTTGTCAGGAGCGTTAGAAACTTTATCATATTCTTTTGAGTTGTTTGGATAGCCAGTAGTTATTGGCCTAAATGCGGTTTCAATAAAAGAGCCTTTTTCCGTAGATTGATTGTCTAAGATTTGAGGGCTAGGCCTGAAGTCGATTGGTCTATTGTTTCTTAATGGTTTTGTTGTAACTACGTGCTTTAATGGAGGCATAGGTTTGAATGGTTTCTTATCCATAGTAACAAATACTCCTGGAGGAGCATTGTATATTGGCGGTCTTACATGTTCCGAGAAATAATTTATCTTTGACGATGGTGATCGAAATTTGTTATAATTTTTGTATACTGTTATGGTTTCTGGAATGTGTGTTGTTCCATTACTAAATCTCATTATATTACTGACTTCAAATGACATATCTTTAGTCGGCAAAACTGGAGGTACCGGTGTTGGCAAAACAGCAGGTCGCGTGGTTCTGATAGGTTTGTTTGACGTTAAACCTTTGTAATCAGATTGCAAAGTATGTGATTTACCCTTGTTAAAGTGGTTATTACTATTGATATACTGATTGTCATTGAGATATAGGTTACTGTTGCTGTTACTATAATAATTACCGTTAGAATAATGATTGCCGTTAGAATATTGATTTCCATTTAGAATTTCGGCTGAATTCGCGTCTAGATAGTGGTGGGAGGTGGGTCCGACCGGTGGAGGGGGAATAGGACGTGAATATTTAACTGGTTGTTTATATGGGTATGGCGTATATTTCACATGTTGTTGTTGATCTGTTGAGGTCCCAACGTATCCAGTTTTTGACACTGGTAGGTGGACTTGTGGAACGTAAGAATTTGATTTATGTCTTGGTATCGCTTCTGGTGGGATATCATCGTCATCATCGGAAAACAGAGATGAAAAAATTCTGTCTAGACCGTGATAATATGAGCGGCCTAAGGAATATTTTGTTGGAACAATGTTTCTGTGAATCCAAACAGCTCGTTCTGGCCTAATAACTTGAGGGACAAGTTTTTCGCGTTTATTATGTTCTTGCGGCGGTTCAGTTATTCTATCAGGAGTACTTTCTCGCACGGTGAAGGTTCTGATAGGGTTCTCATAAGGTTTCGTCTGTTTTTTTGGCGTCTGTGAGATCACTGAAAAAGTTAGTTCATAATGATAGCGGCCCGGAGAAGTTTCGTGGTCTCTTTGTCGAACACGCTTCACTGACCATATAGCTTTTACTCCTTCCGTACATTTATCATCCGCGCATTTCTCTTTGGATCGATCGTCTTCAGTAAATCTGAATCCGTTTTTTTCCTCTAGTAGTCTTCCCCTAGCCATGATAGCTACATCACCAAATGAAGAAGGATCCTCCTCCGGTATCCTATCGAAAGGTGCCGTTTTAATTTTTTCCCATAAGTCGTGATCGTCTTCTTCCTTGGAGATTTGCTGATTATGCTTGATGTCCTGAGATATGACGTCACCTTTAGCTATCAGCTGATCAATTTTATCTCTGACCAGTGTCAAGTATACGCTGTGCCTTAAAGCATCTTCCCAGTAGTGAGCGGGTATGACAGCTATGGTCGGTGGTGCTTCAGTCCTGATGGTCTCATGTAGGGTTCCCGCGCGACTTTCCCTGTTATCATCGCGCCACTCGTTCAGAGGAATCGGTGTTGGCCTGAAGTCGCTCGCCGCTCTGCTTCCTTCTCTGTGTATCTGTAAAACAAATGTTGAATCTTCAATGACAGTAATATGAATTTAATGTGTATTAATATTAATTGTGTATGTTTATCATTAGAATTGTATTCTAGGAAAAAATATGGATATTTCAGAATGCGTTTGAAAGTAAAATGGCGGTTGGCGGGAAAGTGCGCAGTAGCGTGCGGTATGCTCGCGTGTTTGTCCAGCCGGCCCTCCCCGCGGCAAATTTCCAATCCATTAACTCTAATTTACAATAATCTTCAAACTATCTTGCTAATAATAACTAATGTTAAGATTATGAACCGTTTAATTAAATATATCTAATCTTTTGTTTGTATAGATTAAAGAAAGTCGAAGTTTTGAATTTTGAACACAGGCGTGGTCCTTGTGTTCAAAATGAAGTGAAAATTATGTCAGATTTAATAATACCCTAGTAAATCTCCCTTCGATTCAGATATTTTACGCCGTATATGGCATGCGCGTCCGTTACACTTATTATTCAATTCTCTGAAGCATTTAATAAAACGTATGTTGAATAATAATAATGTTTTTTAAACGGTTTTCGTAGTTCTATAAAGTACACACTATAACTTTAATTGCAACAATTGCGGAATATTACTATAAACTTTTTTAGTATCGTCTTAACGGAATTTATATACTTATATATCGTATTCCGTGGAAATGATCCATTTCCTAAAATGAAAGTTACACTAGATTATGTATGAGTCATAAATAGTGTCCCCGAGGGACTTGTTCGTCTGGCCAGATGGACGGACAAAAAAGTTTTTGGGCCTTTGTCGTTAACAAAGCCTTATGCCTCATTAATATTTCATTATTAGTATACAGTACCATAAAATTTTTTAGGTCCATAAATATCGAGAACTTTTCTTATATTTAGATATTATATATGTATGTATTAGCCGGCTCATTTAGAATAGGTAGCTAACTTATTATATTTAAAACTAGTAACTCGCCATCGAGTCACTTCGTGAAACATGATCGTTTTAAGCTCGGGAATATTAACCGCACCTCAAACTATTATGACACGTTTTTATCAGGTGTTTTATAAATCTTTCAAGATTAACCCAAACACTTTGTCTATTCGTAGAAACTGCTTGAAAAACGCATTCAGACAGATAGACTTACATAGCTTTCGTTTCAAACTATACAGTGATTGCTCGCTTGGTTGTATTACTCGCGTTCTGTGGCATGTGACGCGTGTTAAACGCATTTCTGTTTCATCTGAATGGTGGTGATCGATGTGGTTATCTCGGGAGATACATCGAGACCCACTTGTGAACGCACCGTGGCGCTGCGTAACATTACTACTGTCTAGCGATAGTGATCTGTTCAAGGGCACTGAACATCTCTTGCATAAACTGAATAAGGTCTAGGGGGTAACGATCTCATGAATTTAATTGCAGCCACTAATATATGTATGATGATAGATACTATAATATATTAAGACATTTGTAGATCAATGTACATAATTTTGATATTTCAAATGTGTTTAACAGTGATTAATAATATTTTGAATGCCATGGGATTTTTTTTGTGCGCACAATAAAATTACAGAAAATAAAATATGTATGAAAGGTTTGTACAATGGCACCGCTTATTTCTGACCAGAAATTTCTTCCAGTAGGTTCAAAAGCTGAAAAATGGTACAGTGAAGCAAACTTAGCGCGTACCTAAATGGTAATGTATAAAAATACACAGAGATGATAATATATATAAATATTTCTTATTAATACAATTATTCTTTTGTTTTTTGATAGACTTAGTAATGGTTTTATGAATGTACACTCCGACAGGTGAACGTTAAATGATGCTATAAGAGCTACGCTTCAATGTCACGTGTCACCATGACGTCAATAATATACACCCCTAAATGTGTTTAAAGTTAGTTCATTTGAATCGTCATGTTAATTTTTGGCGGGAATTACTTTATCGAGCTAATATCTCACGCCACTCCGACACTTATGCATAAGCAGTGAGTTAGATCGGAGATCTATTGCTCCACTTGGGTGGGAAAATCTCATCCCTGCACAATGGCAGACATACATCGAGGTCGTTGCCTGTTATCTGCATCTGTTCTATAATTGTTTTTATTGTCTGTGCTGCAATGGACGAATTAGCGCGAAAATATTCTAACGATCCCGTATTATTGCGTCTTTTGAGATGCAATAAAACCGTCCGGTCTGACAGGCATTGCACGAAATTGTAGTAAAGTGTATATAACTAACAGCTAGTTCCGACTTCGTTCGGGTTGAAAAATGTTTTATGTTTACACGATAATGCTTCAACATTGAGGAGAAGAAACGGCGAAATAAACTCCTCAGCACATCTTTTCAAACAGCACATATGTAGTACTAACAAAGTAAGTTTAAACCTGTGCGGAACTGGTCTAGACACTATTATTTCCAGGCGTCCTTGTCATTTAGGTTACTTCATTATGTTTATATTCTTAATGTCAAACTGCACGCTTAAATTAGGAAAAAAACCAATAGGCATTGCATTACAACTGACGTCACAGGTGTTACAAAATCGGTTAGTTGTAAGTTTTTGTTTAAAAATACAGTATTGTACTGTTTCGTCGATGGAGCTTTGTTTAATATTGACATTTTGTCAGTATCATCACTGGTTACATGCGTGTCTATAGCGTATTGTGTGGTGTCCAACCCATTGTAGATTTCACTTCACACTCCGTTTGGTAATTGGTAAAATCATATGACGCGAGTCAACAATAAGTCAAGTGCAAACGCGGTCAGATCGTTAATGATTAACTGTTAGTGACAAAATTGTTTGATATGAGTCATGATTCACGGTATTTCCTATTAACACATTAATTAATTTATTTTACATATTTATGACTACATGTAGATGACAAAGAATGGCCCGTGTTCTGTGCATAGAGACGTGCAAACACACCGACATTATTGATAATTTATTTGGCCATATCCTTCTAATAACTCAAGTGATTGATCGTCATTAATTCGAACAACATTCCTGAGAAGAAAACGCCGCGCTATCGGAATCACTGTCAAAAAAACGCTCAGGAAAAGCGGTCTCGGCTCATTGTACTCACTATAAGCGCGTAGAAAACGCAGACGACCGCGGAACGCATCTTCGATCACTGAATCACTGCACGAATTTTGCCATTAACGACAATCGTGTAGGACGCGTGCGCGCGCGCACCTCTCAGCGCGAACTGGTGCAAACAGCGGTCTAAACCACCCTCTCTTCTATTGATCGGTTGGGAACTGACGAGGAAGTTTATAGAGGGTGCAGTGACACCGTCAGCTACAAACTTTGCTTTCCATCTGTTTTCCAACCCCTTAAGGGACATTAATTTGTCCATAAAGCATTTAAATCATTCATAGTTTATAAAATATAATGTTTATATTTTATAATAATATATAATGTATATAATATATAATGTATATAATATATAATGTATATAATATAATAAGTTATAATAAAATATAATGTTTATATTTTATAAACTATGAATGTTTCATAGTTTATAAATTAATGTAGCCATGCGATTGGTTTTTGATGTGGTCGTTTAAAATAGACTTTTAAGATTGATTGATATTTCTTTATAGTTTCATTAGTCTTAGTATTAGTTGTAAAATAGTACGGGTAAACTCCATGCATGCATTGGTGTATTGATATGCATTGGTAGTATCTCGACTAATGGTCCAAGATCGTACTGTAAATGTTAATTGATGTTGAACCTTTTAACATCAGTTTTCGTGGACTTATGTCGATAATTTTCTGTAATGTGCCGAATTGGCTTCATCACAAGCCAAAAAAACTATTGAGCAACACCCTGATATAAAAGAATTTGGTTCTCGTACATATGGCATTGTTATTTCGACGAGCGGATAAAGCTCTTAGAAGATTAGATGTTGCAAAGGCCGGGAAGCTCACAATCGGCTTTTCACGTACTGACGAGTTTTAAAATGTTGATTCTTTTGTTATCATTAATATATCTGCTTATTACAGATATAATTCCACACAATATTAGTAATTTCGTGGTAATATTTTTTACAAGAAGTTGACTTTCTTTAAGTAAGGGAAAGCGATTTAAGATTAGAGGTAACTTCAAAGTAACTTCTGGAATCAGTGGTTGCGGTTTCGGGAATCACAATTCCCAGCTGTAAAACTGCTTTTGTCATTTGGTGCGTATCGTACAAGGAGGCACTC
Organism: Megathymus violae; assembly: GCA_003671415.1. Lineage (NCBI taxonomy): Eukaryota > Metazoa > Arthropoda > Insecta > Lepidoptera > Hesperiidae > Megathymus > Megathymus violae. Next base: position 2,371,148 of record PDGT01000052.1, read on the forward strand.
GAGCCAGTTGTGGACGTACCGATGTCTCGTTTGCTTTGGCAATCCTCATGGCCTGATGGAATGAAAAAAAATAACTAATATGTTCTTAAAACTATTTGTCAATAATTTATTCACTCCCGATGTGGGGAAATTTACTAATACATTTAGTTAACCAGCACTTAGAGAAATTAGCAATCCTTGCTTACAGGCTTTATGGACTGCCTCCCGGGTGACTTCAGACCGCATCCTGGACACACATTTTTTCAATTTATGTTCGTATTACTAATAAATTGCCACTAAATTTGTTAATGAAAAACATAGTGGGGAAACGTTTGAGAGTTTCCATATATTGTATATTGTATATTAAGGGCTTTGACGGTAGATTAATCATTAAAAATGTGTAGATCAGTCTTTAATCACATTGCCATAAACAAATATGGTGAATGAAGATTAAAAGAAATTGTATGAGACCAATATAATAACTACCGAATGAATGAAATGTTAATTCAGAACAGTACAGCTGAAATACCACGCGACTCCACGCGAGGGGGCGCGAGTGAAATCCTCTGCGTGAGCACTTTCCATCTCGTGGCCTCCGAGACTGTTTTTATAAGCATCATATGCAAAGCGTCGTTTATTCCGTTCGTCTGTACAAGACTATTTGTTATGAAATAACAATATTTATTTTCAACGTTCATTACTGCAGCTTCATCAAATTAGGTGATACAGAGCTCCACGGTCTCCATGTTCACCAGGATGCATCACGAGCAAGACCATGCCTTGGATTCGGGGATGGATGGAGCCCCATACACCCCATGATACGACTTGTCTATCTTTATCTGAAGCTATGTTTACAATTGCAATCTTTTTAATGCGTCTATTGTCATCAAACTGAGATGTTTAAGACTAAGATCTATCAAGATGATTCTTGTAAGATTCTTGAAACATCTTGGCTCGTGTGATCACAAGCCAAGTGCGGTATCACTGAGCCCGCGTATCATCAATAATTAACATTCAACATCATTTCCCTAATTATTTTGGTATATATTAAATGCAACTACGCCCATGATTTTTTGCTTCTACTGCCGTTTCGAAAAAATGCTTTAACATTGAGGAGAAAATGGACGAAGCAAGTTTATACAGGCGCGGTATCGGTGGCTACATTGCTATTTTCAAGGTCTCTTGTCATTTATATATTCATATATATCATAATATCCTTTGACTACACCTCGCTGAAAGTTCCAATTAGTAAATCATGTATGAACTGTGGAACCTTATTGTGAAAATGAACACCGAATCCCCTAAAATAAGGTTGAATCTTTTATAGACGATATCGATGAAGAATACTCAGTTGCGTAGGTTAATTCCGAGTTGTTTTCTCTCACGGAATCAACGCGCCCCTAACTTTGAAACACTAGAAGGGCACACTGATTTCGAATATAGACCGCCGAGAGAAGGAACGTTTAGTTCGTATGGCTTATAATGTGCAAGCCACACAACCAGATAAATAAAATATTGATTTTCTATCCATTATTGCATTAACGAACGAAGCCATTCTAATAGGTTATATTGCAATAATTCGTATCACTGCGTATTTAAGCAGTATATATATGCTTCATTGTAACTTTATTTGCATGGTTGTAGTGATCAAATTGAATTTTTAGGGATCCGTGACTCACTATGAAACCAGGTAACTCTCCGACTCTCAAAAATTACGTATCGTTTTGGTTGGTGTGCTCGGATGTGATACGGACACACACTCCGAAATAAACATTAAAGACATGTTTTTAAACATTTGTAGAAAATGTTACAATGTAAGCACTGTATGACGTCTGATATCACATCTTAATCGGTGTAGATTTGAACCCGGAACTATTATTTCGAAAAGGTCTAAAGGCAGAATCACCGCACTACCAATTGGGCTATATGGTGTGTTAACCGTTTGTATATACCGTCGGTAAATGTTTTTAGTTTAGTTTGCTAAAGTTTTTGAGGAAGTTGTGACCTCCCTTAATTATTTTTTCAGCGGTCTTCACCAAATATTGACAAATTCCATAGTTTGTGTGAGGCATAATACGTTTTAAGTAAAACATGGTGAGGCCTATTCAGCCAACAGTAATATAAAGTGTTCCACAAGTTACATTACATATCATGGTTATGATACGGAACCGTATGAAGCGAATCCGACCACATTTTAACTCATATTATCAATTTCAAACTCTATCTAGATTACTTTAGATTCGAAATTGCTTTACATTCGGTAATTGTCTCTTGGAACTATATTAAATTGTTATGATTAATTCGAGAGGAGCCCGACGCGACACGGCGACGACACGCATGAAAGGACAGCAACTTATCCGCTTTCCTCGGACGAATAAATAATCCACGCCAGTAATACACGTATTTATTTTTAATTATTGAAGCGCTCATACATATATCAATCGTAACCGTTTGTCCGACTCAAGGAACTACGGTCGCGGGCTGCAAATTTTTATTGTATTTTAATCGCCACCGCTAACAAAATGTAACATTGTCTAGAGGCCTCGTTTAGAAGAATGATTACTTCGCGAGGGAGCCGCGTAATTGAGTACAAAATAAAAACGTATTTAGTATAAAACTCATTGAGTAGGTTCCCAGCCCGAGTGCGGTAACTTTGCGCAATGTACCACGTCAGTATTGTTCCACGTTCCCACCCACGATCGCTTTATCTGAATTAGCATCTGCTGTAATTGCTTCGGCTTGCGGGCGGCGTCTTTTTGTCGGGATATGTGTCGTCGCTGATTGTGGGTTTATGATTATGTTTACGTCAGCCGTACTTCGCTTTACTGTTTAATACATTGCCATGTTGACAACTGAGATTAGTAATACTGTTATAAATTGTAATTTGAAAGTGTCCTGATAAAATAGGAACCACTGTTTGGGAAACATTAGTTGATAATATATTTATTGTATATGTATCGGGACTAATCTTAAAACTGTAACTGAGGTAGCCTAGTGATTTCAACGTTGGCTTCTCGTACGGGAGACGCTAGTGCGAATCCTGCACGTACCTTTATTTTTTGAATTATGCACAACATTCGTCGCTTGTTCAGCAAGATGCGCCGCGGGCAGGGAAAGGTCGCTTGCACTGGAGGATCGATGGAGCCACTTCTTATATTTCAAAATTTTAATTTATTTTTGTGAATAGTTGGTGGGCGTCAATATCTAAAAACATCTTTAAATAATTCATGCATGCAAACAGCTGTTTTATAATGTCATTATTAGCATTAAAAATAAATAACTGCAGGCAATGTAACATTTTTATTTTTATTTTTAACATTTTCATAAGCGGTACTTGAATGGTTTGAACAAAATTAAGATTAATTAAGTAATAACAATAAATACAATAAAAATTAATAATGTGACTCCTGAATATTTCGTAAATTTTAACGTGGTTATTTGTAACGTTTAATAATTGCGAGCAAAATCACTAACGACCGATCGATAATCTCCGGCAGCGTCTCTTCCGGGCACGGAGGCAGCGCACCAGCTGGTGGTGTGCGTACGTAACAAGTGCACGCCGGAGGAGGCGCTGAACGTGCTCCGCGAGCTGCCCAACCCGCTGCGCGAGGACCAGCCCGCGCACTCGGCCGCCTACAACCCGCTCAAGATCGACGTCTTCGTGCAGACGCTGCTCAACCTCGGCAGCAAGAGTATCTCGCACAGCTTCGCCGCCATATCCAAGTTTCATTACGTGTTCAAGGTCTGTACGCTTCGGCAACGAGCAGTGACGAGCTCTTGGAACCGAGACATTGTACATTTTGTTACAGATGACAAGTTCGAAGTCGTCAGTTACGCCATTACCGTACGTCTTGGAGTTTTCGGATTTTGGCGCCGCTGACAAACAATGACAGCTGACAATGTAGTAATTGTCTGGGTTCACAGGGGACCACCATTTTTTAATAGCGGTTACCTATCCAACTTTCGGCCGCTTCTAAACTGGCTTCATTTGGTCGAACTTGACTTTGAGTTTGAATCTCGATTGATTCTGCTAAATGCCAGAACCGATCTTTCTGACAAACAAAGGAAACATGTGAATATGTTATTTAAATTACTGTAATTTTCATTTAACTTTCAAATTATGTCATTGCGGAGTGCGCACAAAATTTTGCGCAGTTACAACCCTAATCGTTGTACTCGACTAATCGCCGTAAAATATAACACTGAAAGATTATTGCAGATTTTGGCGGAATCTGAAGAGGCGCAGATATGCGTACTTCGCAATGTATGGGAGCTGTGGCAGCGGCATCCCCAGATGGTGTGCGTGCTGGTGGACAAGATGCTCAAGACACAGATAGTGGAGTGCAGTGCGGTGGCGACGTGGCTCTTCTCCAAGGAGATGGCACAGTACTTCACCCACTCCATTCTCTGGGAGATCCTCCATCTCACAATTGATAAGATGAACAAGCACGTTTCTAAACTCAGTGAGTTATTGCAAGCATTGATAACGTTGTGCTTGTCTTCAAGTCGACTTGCTTGACTTGTTGCGTACCCACAGTTTTGCATCACCGGACCAAGTGGGAACTTTGTGGTGCTCTCCTATGTAAATAGCTACATCTATCCTTGAGTCTAATCTGTTGAGTAGCATACGAGGAATTTGCTCAGGTCTCTTCTGTTAGAGGTCGTTGGGTTCTGTGGTGTCACTCATTTAAATCCCTGCACACGTGCAGTGTAGGTATAGGTGTATACATACGTGGTTAGCTACCGCCGTCTTTGTAGAATCTTAGCTCCATTCTAGATTTTATAACTTTATAATAATTTGCACTTTTTAAGAATCGGTGCTTAATTGAAACCCCCGTTTCGTATTAGCCGACAAAGTGTACCGAATTGACGCAAAGCATCATTGAATACCCTCGGTGTTAAGGATATCCTTAGACGGCATTGACCACTTACTATAAAGAGACCCGTCTGCTCGTTTAACATTTGTTAATATAAAAAGAGAGAAAGAGGCAGACAGACAGAGAAAGGTTTCGATAGAGTACGGAATATGGTAAACTTAGTATGGATTTATTACTTGTCTTTTTGGTTTAACCCAGTTTGTTATAATCAAATGTCATAACTGTGAACTGAAACAGATCGCTATCAGCGATAAAACTGCCTTATACTAACATTGAACATATTATGTTTTTATTTATTTCCAGGTGTATATAATAAATAAACGTTTACACACACACATCCCCGCAGTAGGATTCCCTGTGTTAGGGGTGGTGTGGACATATGCAAATATGACATCACAAACACCCATGACTCGAGACCAAACATTTATCTGTCACATAAATGTCCGCCCAGGCCGGGATCGACCCCGGGACCCGTTGCTCGGCAGGCAGGGTCACTACCAACTGGGCTATGGGATCGTCGGTGTGCAAGAACGGTAACGAAAGAAGATGTATCGTATTGTGTTATATAGGTAAAGAACGTTTTATGTTTCAGGTGAAGAGTTACAAGAGGCCAGGGAAGCGCTCGCCAGAGCAGACTCTAGCAGCTCGGACTCTGAGGACGAGAGCGGTAGCAAGAAGAAGAAGGATCAAGACAAGCCCACAGAAGAGGTGTGTAACCGTTCAACGTTGGATTCATACGTTTAAAATATTTGACTATAAGGTTACATCAACACTTACCATCAGGTATGATCGTAGAACCTATTAACCATGAGGCAAAATAAGAACGTTGAGGGAGCGCCTACGGGATGTAGGATTTTAGTCCTTAGTATTTTTGATGACGGACTATGCGTTGGTTTGTGGTCGTCGCTGCATTTCTACTGTCGTAATACGAAAAGCATTACAGATGCGTTGTCGACCAAAATGGAATCGAACGGGTTCATCACTGGCTGTCTCGGACACTGCACTTATATCACAACAAAAACTTTTCACGGTTGCTTCTACATGTAGTTCAGTGTTAGCCAGGCAGATAAAGATAGTAGGGCTATCGACGGAAACGGAGCTGGTGGAGCCTACCTCCAACGGGCCCCATCGCCTGTCCGTTCGTCACCAAGGTCCACTGCGAGCGGTGGGTCGCTAGGGTTAAATCCCTGTTGAGGATCGATGGAGTTCCATACTTCCTGGATCGGACATTTTCACTAATTAGCCGATCTACACCATACCAATAAAAAAGAGTAGCTTTTTCAAAATATATATATCGGAGATGTATGTCGGTATGTATAGACGTAAAACGAAACTCAGCACGATATCCGAGTGATGGCAGCACCGCCGCGATGACGTCGATACTCGGCTAACATCGTGCTACAACAGAGCCTAGCTAGTGGAGTGAGGCCGGATGGAGCCACAGTTTACATTTTGCGGTCGAAGAGATCGGTTCCTCCGCACTAGGACTTGTTTCTTGCCCTGTTCTTGTTTCGTTTGCCCGGTGTGAAGTATTTGTTAGCAATTAATTAAAAGTGTTAAACAGTTATACGCCCACGCTATGTTCGACAATACTGCTAAAACTACTGCGATTGCCGACATGTATGTACATGTTTCATAAAACATTGAAATTCATAATTATTTATTAATGTATGTAATTTAAATCGTGAGTACCCGTTACAAAAAAAAATGTATAATGTTCGCGATGATATAAATTTAAATAGAACACATTATGTTAAGTCCAACTTAAGTTTGACAAGACCTGAGCCCAACAGTGGGAGTGGTGTGCTAAATGAATAAACAAGTAAAAAAAGAACATGGTTTGCAGGCGGTGGAGCGCATGGAGGAGCGGCTGGAGCTGGCGCACACAGACCAGAAGCGGTTGTTTCTGATCGTGTTCCAGCGGTTCATCATGATCCTGTCGGAGCACCTAGTGCGCGCCGACACGGACGCGCGCGACCCGCTCACGCACTGGTACCGCGGCACCGTCGGCCGCCTGCGGCAGGTCTTTCTAGCGGTGAGACGATGTTCATTTTTCACCTGGAACCTGCAGGCCTAGAGCGTACGCTACAAAGCTGCTGCATTGTATATCACTTACGATTACCACAAGCGAGAGAGAGGGCTACGACCGCGACCGTATATTTTTTGTTAGTATAATACTATATAAAAACAATAGTAATAACAAACAATATAATAACAAAGTATAATACATTACAAAAAATCAACATAGTGGTATAATTACCTTTCTACATAAAAAAAACGCTTATATTTGTGGTATTGTGTTGTGTAAAGTGTAATAACAATGACATATGAACCACATGACTGGGTTCGCGAGTACAGACTGGTGGGCACGTTGAACACATTCAGACGCACGCAAGCACGTATGCGGCGCACACGAACAACGTAGAGAGTAATACAAATAGGAATTTACACCACTCATACTCGTAGTACTTATACTGTAGTAGTAAAGTGGCACACAGTTCAGCCGGTGTCGAGTGGCCCCTGCAACACATAGGTAGTAATAATTAGTTTTGAAAATTGAGGTTGATTTTGTATTGTATTTAACAATATTTCTTGAAGTTAAAAGCTTCAGTATTAGCAACTGTCGTATGAAATGAACTTCGGGGTGCTGTAAGCGTTTACACATTTGTAACATCTTAATCATCACCGTAATAGAATTGTGACATTGGATTATTTCAACATTCGTGTATTTTATTTCATCTTTTTTCGCTTTGATTATTGAACACCGAATCGAATACATTAGCTAAGTAAACGATATTCTCTTGCCAGCATCACGAGCAGGTGCAGAAGTATAGCAGTACGCTGGAGACGTTGCTGTTCACGCAAGATCTGGATCCACACATCCTGGATGTTTTCCATCAATTCGTGGCCCTAACCGCTTAGCCAGTTTTGTGACGAAAGACCACGGAATGACAACCATAGAGGTATTATACATAGAGTAGGGGAGACATACGGCTGCCTGTAAGCGGAAACGTCCGTCGTTTAGAAAGAGAAGTAAGATTGCGGTACCCTATCTGTCGCTCTCTACTAACGCATGCGTATTAAAGAACAGCTTGTTTTTCAAATAATAAAATGAAAATAATTTACAAATTACACGTTTTTGTCATTTTATAAACAAACCGTCGAATCGTCCTATTATGCTCACTTTTCTCGCTAACTGCACATGCGCGAGAAAAGAGAGAGATAGAGAAGGTACCGCAGTCTTCACTCTCTTTTTAACCGAAGGGCAGTTGGAATCCTGGCTTCCCTGCTCTAGCTATAATACCTCTATGATGACAACACATCAGTTTTAAGTGATTTGCCGGTTAATGGAGCTCCGTGATACATTTTGACATACAGAAGTCGATTAAGTTTTAAAGCTATATTGCTCCGTGATATCTCGCATAATTCTAGTTGATTCTGTAGACGAGTCGGCTAGGGAAGCTACCTTAACAGTGGTGACTACTCATAGAGTGCTTAGGGACTGTCATTTATTTATGGAGGCGTTTTGACTTTTACTCAATAGATTTTTAGATAACCAACGATGCGAAGTCATGATGTTTTTAAGCGAAATGTATGTTAATTGTTTTTGCAATTTATGACATTCAAAGTACTCTAACGTCGATCGGTTCGATAGAGTTTTTGATCTTCATAAGGAACAGGGTAATCCAGCATCAAAAAAATCATTTTTTTCTATTTCACCTTACTTTTCTAACTGAATGCAGAGTCAAATGTCCCCATAAATTAAGGACAGTCTCTTATGATGGTTTTAAAATTTAAAATACTTGTCCATTCTGGCCCATCTTAATAATCCACCTGTATCCATATATGGATTGACATTTATAATTAAAACGTATATGAGAAATATTTAAAAATAAAACATATTCTTCTACAAACACATGCTGTGAAAAATGGATGCCTTCATGTAGTGTAATAAATAAATATTATTGAAAATCGCGTTTTATTTACCAATAGACATAATAATGATGATTGAAAATGAAGATTTGATTTACGATTTGAGATAACTATAATTATTTAAGATAACTATAATTATGTCGTTGAAAAGTTTTTATCTTTGAGCCATTGATCGTATAGACTTGCTATCTGGTCTGGAAATAAACATTGTGGTGCATGGTCATACTATTCTGCGATATCAATGCGTTTCTTTTACGTGAATGATTGTCAAATTCAAGCTAAAATTAAATTTTCTTAAGTTTATACTGCCATTCCTTGTACAGTTCGAAACACATGAGCACGGCAAAACTGTACTTGCGAAATATAAATAGTGTGTGTGTGTATGTAGAAGGGATGTTAAAATTACATTTACAATAAATAAAAACCAGTCGCGTAGGACTACACATTTCATTGCAGTCAACGAGACAATCACGATTTCAAAAACTGCAGCAATTCCTCGACGTCGTGTCTAGAGCCGAGGTAGCAGGGCGCGCGCTCGTGGATCGAGCAGGGCTGGATGTCCAGGATGGGGACGGTCCCGTTGGAGGCTAGGCCACCTGCCTCCGTCACTATGAACGACATGGGGTTGCATTCGTACAGGAGACGCAGCTGCAACGCGGATGAAGTTATCGTTAATTGACCACCCTACAGATTACCAGCTGGTTTAATACCTTAAGCCTGACTGCTAAGGGAGGATTTGGGTCCGATTCCCGGCTGGTACGCTCGTAGGGAATTCTAGACGAGGGATATGAGTGTGTGTTATTAAGACTGTTTATCAGTTTTAGAGTATGAAAAAATAGTAAATTCACGGTTCTTCAGAGCAGTTGGCAATAAACATGTCCACAGGTGATTCCCAGTTGTGGCATATACAGGCTTTACGAGCGTTGTTAACGTTAATTATCGTATTTAAAGTATAAACATACCTGTTCAGTCAAAATGCAATCAAACGATTTGTTTAATAGTTTAGGGACTAATAATAAGTATCGGTCATTTGTCAATAACTAGATTATCCACATTGGTCGTGATGTGGTACATACCTTGCCCTTCGGCGCGGAGGTGGTGGCGGGGTACATGAATATACCCCCGTACTTAATGGTCCTATGTACATCGGCCACCATGGAGCCCACGTATCTTGCACCGTACGCCTTGCCACTCTTAGGCCGCTTCTTCTCTTCGATGTAGTTCCTTAAGCCCGGCTGCCATTCCGACGCGTAACCTGCCGTCCAAACAAATATTATTTCTATCAAGGACAGAGAAAAACCTAATTGAAAACATTTTTTTTTCTCGTTTCTTATAAACAACTGGATGCAGATATCTCGATCAATACACTACAATACATTCAATTTTATAATACAATACAAAACCATAATCGCATTTTGTAACAGTTTTTGCTGTAACATTTTTATTATTTCATCATTATACATATAAATATCTCGGAAACATGGATAATAATGTACTCTGTGGCGGTGACTGCGGTGAAACTTTCCGTAAATGCAATATGTATCCACAGGTATTTAATATTTATTACAAGTTTTTGCATTGATTGATCAACTTGTGTGATTAGTTTACTTTGATATAGGTTTATCTAGTACATTATATTTTATATAATGTATTGTATAACAGAACTACTTTAGTCAAGAACGAACTTGAATTAGATTTTTGGCAATTTTTCACAAAGAAAAAGAAACAGAGTAATTATTATCACATTCACAGTATTTCTATATGTAAGTATATTTATTGTACATTTTATATCTAAGTAGATATAAGAAATTAGTGCTAGGTTAACTGCGATATTAATTATTATATATGACGTCAATATCGCTTACATCAGGATATATATTGAATAATATTCATTCTGCTTGTTTACCTAAAAATTCCAGTGAAAAAAGCATCACATGTAAAGAGTACTATCGAGAAAAAAATCTATGTTATTCACCAGCACATGTAACATTAACCTCTACGTTAAAAAAACTGTAATGACTTCTTACATTCCCGATTACTGTGCTCAATCGTTTGGGTAACTGCAGTGTGGAGTGTATCAACAACGGACCTTCATTGATCGAATAAATCTTGCCCTTCTCCGGTATCCGCATGTTGGGGTCGGTGAGGATGAACTCGCCGATGGAGGGGTCGTACATGAACCCGTTGACGCCTTTGCCGCGGCCGATGGCCAGCACCAGCATCGTGGCCGAGCCGTACAGCGCGTACCCCGACGCCACCAGCTCCCTGCCGGGCCGGAGCGCGTCCGCTTCGCACGGCTCACCGTCTGACGATTTTCTATTCAAAATAAATGATAATATTTAATGCAAAAAAAAAACCATTTTGTTGCAATCTGTACGTTAATGAAGGAAGCCGAATTTATACATCAAGTATTTTTTTGGAGATTTTGATATAGCGATTGTTATCGATGTAAATAGAGGCCTAAATATTAGTTTTCGTTATTTTTGCCTGCACATTTCTAACTTTAAAACTATTTAACGTTTTGGTATATTTGTAACTAATTTTACATATTTTTAATTCAGTGGATCTGCTCCCGCGGAATTTTCCAAAAAAAAAGGAGGGCGGGTTAGTAATATTTATTAAAAAGTTGAATTTTAATTTCCAAAACTACCATAAGGACACTTCTACTAGGTACCTAAGTCCCATAACTGTAATGATCATGAACTAAAAATTTAATAAGAAAACCTAGTAATAATAATTATACAGTTATTGGCTTTGACGCCTAGAAGTATCTGACAAATTATTAAGGTACCTTTATGTGCCAGGTTTTATGTATTCATTGCTTTAACACGTATTAGTATTAAGAAAATGTGATTTTCTTACTTATAAATGGAAAATATAGAACCAACAGAGACGAGACAATCGATATTCGAGGAGCCGTCCAGGGGGTCGAAGCACACTACATACTTGCCGCGTTTTTCAGTTTCTACCTGCGAATATTGAATAAAATTATTTACAATCTTTTGCATTTTGTGAACCAATCACAATGGCTCGTGTTGCTGGTATTTACACTTTTCGGATTGAACTGCGTCACATCAGTAAGAGCGGTGTTTTCTCGTGGTCCTAACATCACGCCATTTTACTGAGTGCACAATTAAATGTTTTAGCAGTGATAGAGGTATCGACTGAGGAGTCGAACATGCCTATAAGAGAGTAGAAAATCCTATTGTTGTATACCTATAGATATAGAGAATATCTTGATATACCACCGGTAACCCACTGTGCCATTTACGCATGGATTCATGGACAGCCAGCCGGATGTCCGTAGTAACACTCATTAGGACTATCGTTAAGGCTCTTTCAACGGTGGGCGTGTACTGTAAAATTATAGTTTACAAAATGTAATAATGTAGAGAACGGTTTATGCGAAGGAAAGAAATTTCACATGATATTTTTTTTTATCAGACTGATCATACCACAGACTAGATAGACATCTTCCAAACTTGCAGTAGAGACTTACCCACCGCAACTCTGGTTTTCACGTTAACACGGTTGGGATGCCACGCCCTCCCTACCGGTTCCCCTTGAGACGCATTAACGCTCTAAAATATGTACAACCGTCGCCGCATGCATTACTTATCGGAGTCAAGCCGTCTTGAGTTTTAATTAGGTATTATCTAAGTACATAATAATAATAATTAATATTTATGATGGCTGCCTTAAAATAATAATAGTTAATAATGTTTTTAGATACACAGTTATCAAACACGTTTTCTGTATATAAACAGGTCGGTCTGCCTAACCTCACATTGACCGCAAGATAAAAGTGACGATGAAGTACCATTCCATTAAATCATTTTAACTAAATAGCTTTGAATGAAACTGTTACGAGTTCTAATCTGTAGAAACATTGAATATTTTTTGGAAAATATAATGTGAGTAAACTTTGTTGTCGGTAAAAGTCAAAGCATAGTTTTTTTGGAAGTTACGTCTGTCTGCCTGTCTGACTTTTTGACCACGTTTCACAATAAAAGAATGAACAGATTTGGATGACACTTGGTATTTAGGAAGCTTCTGCTCATATTATGGGTCATAATCTTGGATAATAACTTATTATTGTGGGACATGGATTTGATCCCGCGGGATACAAAATAATAGTTAATATGGACATTCTATTACGAGGGTAGTAAATAAAATATTGACTGTCTGGCTGCTGCTGTTACAATAAATTAATATATTTCTAATTCATAGAACTAGAAAAGATTCCGTTATTTTATAGTGTGTACAAAATAAATAAATAAATCCCTTCTTAAAACAATGCGGGTGCTCTATGTAAACGTACCACGTAGGTTTTATAAATAGTTGGTTTTTAGTATCTAACAATATTGATTCTAAGGTAATTATTAATTAGAAGTTGGCTGCGCAAGCATAATTTAAATTTTTGATAACTAAAATTCTGTAAGTAAATACAACATATTTAAAATTTGGACCGTAACCCTGTTGAATCACGGACGACTCTTTCGTTGACATTTGGCGGATCCTCCTATTAGAGGTCGCTGGGTTCCGTACTGTATTTTAATACCGTAGTTACTGCATCGTGGTGAGGGTTTATAGTTACGCCACTAACTACTTACTAGTATAAATCGTAAAATTAAATAAAAATCGCCCACTTCGTTGATAATCCACAAAGCGTCGGTGTAAGGGTTTGGATTTTTCTTTTCAGTTACTTAATACATAATAAACTATAACGCCATCTATGATTTCCTATCAAAAACAAAGTTAAATAATTCGAAATGTGAGTTGCCAATACACGAAACAATGTTTATAAGTGTAAGATATTAAATGTAGACTTATAATTATATTTGTTTAAAACAAAGGAATTATTAAAACAGACTCAAGGTTAAATGCTCATCAATGCTGGTGCAGAGTTAAAACAACCTGGCAAGGCAAGTAACCTGTATAACTGTAGGATTTTCTTCGGAGACCAGGAGACACGTGGTGAAGGACGACTTGAGCATATTGATGAAGAGATCATTGGAGAGCACGTCCAACTTCTTTACCTCCTCGCCCTGTACGTTCGTCTCTCCTGAGATTCCATGGCTGGAGACATAGATAGTAATAATTTTTTAACATACTTCAAAAAATGAGGAGGTTATCTATTCCTTTTAATTTTCTTTTTATATTTATTACAACGCTATTTTTTATGTTCAGTAACCGATTTGAAAAATTCCTTTTTTGTTAGAGAATACTACTAGTTTGATCCCATTTAAATTTGAAGAAAAAATACCATTAAAGGATGAAAAATAGCAGATTGAATTTTTTACCCTTTTTCGGAATGGGCTCGATTTTTATTAATCTACTAGCTGTACCCTGCGCGCGTTGCTACGCCACCAACTAAAATTAACAATGGCGCCATCTGTCGAAAATTGGTCGTACCAACTCAGAAACCTTCGTGGGCTCATGCACAACTATGTTAAATATCATCACATGATCAAATGCATAGTTTACGGTTTTATAAAGGACATACAGACAAACATTCATTTTTATATATGTAGATAACTAGCGGCCCATCCCAACATCTTTCGGATTCAACAATTATTATATATATTATTCACTTGGTATACGACCCATGTCCATCTGAAACAATGTGCCTTTGAAACGGTTAAAGAATTTCTCAACTAGGTGACCTGACATTACTTTTGGCTTATACACTAACTCACGGAATTCGCATTCTCTCTTTATAATATCAATATAAAATTCCCAATCCCCATTAAAATGGGCGTAAATATACAAAAAAGGTTTCTGCACATATTAAACAATCATAAAGTTAATATACTAGCGTAAATAATACAATACGTACTTAAGTTAGTATAATATGTTTATGTATACAATATAGTTAACTTACTATCGATTCTTTGATACGAAACACCAAAACAGTGATTTTTGTTTCTTGAAAGACAAGAAATTATCGCACAGTTATTTTTATTATTACATATAATTAATATTGTTTACAGAATGAGCCCATTACAACATCGTTTCAAAGTTAATTCTGTTTTGAATATGTTAATTAAGTGTATTGATTACGTTATCGAGCGGACTTCGGAAGGTAAAATCTATACGTACTTATTAAATTTATATCAAAGTTAAATTTAATAATTAAAAAAAAACTACACGCAATCTCATTTTGAGTTTAACAGACAAACTAACCGACAGCAACTACGATTTAAACTACTTGTAATTATCTAAATTATCAGGTAGGTACTAACAGTTTAGCGATGCCGGCTTTCCTAACAGCTGACTGTATTGCCTTAACAGCGGTCTGGATCGAGTTCAACAGTTGCGTGAGATCTCCTGTCGCGGAGGGCGCTGTTCTCTGTTGGGTCAGGACCCAACGAGTTAGAGTCATCGCGTTCACGTCAAACGCGGGGCCTTGTTGAGACATGTTGTTTGATATTTTGTCGGAAACGACGTACGCGCTCAGCTGACGCCACAAAACTGGCCACTCAAGGCTAAACTCATTCGTTTAAAAAGCTAAGGTTAGCGACGCGTATCGCTGTTATCAACTACAGTGTTTAATGCGTATGATGTATGTTTGTTACTCTGTTTTTTTATTTATTTAATCACTGTTTATAATTCTTATCTATCTGCATGTTCGTAAATAACAGCATCAAATTCAAATTCAAAATCATTTAATCATATAGGTATTCAGTAAATACACTTATGAACGTTATTTTTCTACCACCGTTTCGAAAAGGTGCATCAGTAAGTTAAGCCTTAGAAAATAAATGAACTTATGAATTATGTACCCAATAGCTTACAAATATAGGAAATATGCATCTACAATTTTTATGTTATTATATATATATATTATATAATATTATAAATAAATATTTCAATCGTAGGAAAGTCCACATACATTTATAAGAAAACTACGATATTGCTTGGGCCTTTTAAACGCCGGCATTTTGACGCTTCATGGTGACGTCAGCGTACGGGACCAGGTGAATCTTTTTTAAATTTAGTGCGAAATATTTTATAAATTTTGAGCTTTTTAAGATCCTGGTGAAGGGTATGACTCCATTTTGGAATTACAATTAAGAAATTTCCTCATATTATCTTGTTCATTAAGCTCGCAGGAACAAAATGTTTCATTATTTAGTTAGGAATGCAAGTAATTACTCGTAAAAACAACCAGTAATAATTAGAAACACCCCGCCCTCCATACTTACATATACGAGGTCAAGGACGTTGACTTCACATTTCTGTTTAACCAATAGCGTTGACTTTTGATATTTTAGATTTCCATCGCATTTTTCCCACATTTTGTTAATTAATATTACACATTATAAAAAAATTAATATAAAATAATATTATAAATATCATTCAGTAACAGGAAAGATTCTAAATAAAAAAAGGTATGCATATTCCCTATTATTAACATCCCAGCTGGCCAAAGATCCCAGTTCTGTATTTGCGGTATGAAATCCTGCCTGATTGTGAGACATAAATATGAAGTTATGATAATATTATTTGTGATTTGTTTTAAAAGGCTGAAGTTACTCTTCGTTTAAAGTGTTAATATTTTTACAATTTCTATTGCAGGATCGTGGTGCAAACGATAGTCTTTATGTTGCATCACGCATTTTTAAATACGTTTATGTCAGATTCATTCCAAATTCAGTCTTATTTCGATGCTGTTCACTCTAAATTCAGTCGTATCTTGTTGGACGTAAAATTCACGCTATTATTACGCAGTGGAAGTGGGTGTATTTGTGACGCAATCAGTAACCCTGATTTGTAGATGGGAATACAGATGCATATAAAAATATATACAATTAAATTTGTGACTAAAAACGTTATAAATACAGAGGTGGAACTTTATTGTAAGGTTTTTTTAAAAACCATTAAAAAAAGAAGCATAATTATGGACTAACCAGACCAACGAATATGTTTATTAACAATTCACAAATAATGGATACTTAATTTAAATAGTACATAGTTAAATAGTAAATACCTTTTAGTAAAAAGAAAATAAAAGATTGTATTTACAATTTTGCCACCTGTGTTGGTCGCTAACGAAGAAATAAAATAAAAATTTAAATAAATAATAATTAAGATTTAAAAGACCCAATGTTCAAGAAAAGATACGTTCAAGTAAGGCATCAAATATAATATCTGTGCAACTGATTACATAAGTAACTTAGTAGCAGTGGTAGTAGATTTCCGATTTTCTTTGTGAATTAGTTAACAATTGCAACCCTGCATATATTTAAAAGTCTCGTACTTGCGAAAATTTTAACTATATGAGATTTATAACGTAATTAATTATTTACATCGGAGATATTCAATCGCATCACAGAGTCCTTATAGATTAAATCAAATGTGTAAATTGATCACATAACTACACGTGGATTGGGTACTTTAATTGTCATCAGTTTCATGATTATTTTAAGAAAGTTAAAAACATATAAATATATTAGTAAAAACCAGAAAAAAATCAGTTTAACCGTTTCTGAGATTAGTGCCAACAAATGCATACACAAACAGACAAAAATTCTATTGTCTTGTGTTCTATTGAGTTAATAAAGGCCCGGAAAAAGGTTTTTTCTTTTATATCGTTCATGTACAGAAAACGATCAGTTAGAATTTTATTATATGTAGATAATAAGAACATGTTTATCGTGATCGGTTTCCGTTATCATTTATTTGAGAGTGTCTGTGCCATAAAGATGCCGAGGATATTTTTTTCTGTCAATGGTATTTCCAACTTAATTGTCAATGTCAAAATATCTCAATATGTCACAGAATAATTCAATTGGGAGCTTGATTACGAGGTACTTCTATTGTTATTTATTCTCTTTAGGTTGTGAAGTACATATTTCATACTTAGTTCATTTGTACAAGATATATGCATAAGCATTGTTTACCATTGATCTTCGAACTATGGCACCGAAGCTGAAGTTTTCAGAAGGTAATAGTTGAAAAATTTTAAATTGTTATAATCGAATATGTAAAGCTACAAATATTTGATACTTCCAGGAGAAAAGGTCCTATGCTTCCACGGGCCGTTGATCTACGAGGCGAAATGTCTGAAGAGTTCTGTTACAAAAGATAAACACATCAGATACTTGATTCACTATGCCGGTTGGAATAAAAAGTAAGTATGGTTACGGTTATAAAATATACACGTTTTCGTAGATTTCTATGTCTAATACTACTATTATCCATGTTTTCCACCTAAAGTGAACTTTGATCAAGTGTACAAAATTTAACACCACAAAATGTATTCTGTTTCCTAGCTGGGATGAGTGGGTGCCGGAGAGTCGAGTCCTGAAGTATAATGAAGCTAATGTACAAAGGCAGAAGGAAGTTCAGAGGGCTCACTCTGTACAACCTGCCAAAACTAAAAAGAGTAAGTATTAAAATTACAACACATGGTACTGTATGGTACAAAACTTATTGGTGGTTCAGTAAAGAGCTCTTTCCTTGTGACTCAAGATTCTGAGCTCCAGTGTGGACAGGTAGAGTGTATTATTGATAGGCGATAGTAGCCAAGTGGCGAGTGGAAAGTGGTGAGGGGCTCATGAATATGCTATATACTAATATCAATCACCCAACTAACTTTATAGTTAATGGAATGGAGATGTGGACGGTAAAGTGGACTAACTTACTAGAAGTCTCACCTTACTTAAAAATACCAACTTAATAAAGCAACAAAATATATGAAACTTTTTATACTGTTTCAAATTAGTAATTTTTTCTCAGCTCCAGCAAAAGGTCGCAAATCAGAGGCTGCAGCCAGTACAACCAGCACACCGGCTCGAGAGGAATCTAGGGCATCAACACCTGCTGGTGTGTTCACATTATTATTTTTAAAATTATAATGCTAGTCATTTTAAAACTTTCTCACATACTAGACTATTAACATGCTACCTGTTCTAGTAATACCAAAATTTTAGTAGCTTTAAAGTTTGCCAACTATTATGCATATCTCTATATAAAAAGTGGAAAGAAGGAATAACTGATTCATTGAAAGCTGCAAATGAAGCACGAGACCTGCTCATCACTCAATTTTTTGTACGGTTTATTCTAGAAAAAGGGTTGTAGTAGATATGTATGTAGAAAACTTACCACTGATAAAATTTACAACAATATGACTTATTAATATTTTTTATAGAAACTAATACTAATAAAAAATAATACATAATATGCACTTATTATGTCTCCATTTTTTTTTCTTGAAAATAAGAAGCTATCAAATACTTTGATGTAATGCTGATATTAGCTAATTCCAGGGTCTTTCCAGTCTAGATTTTAATACAGTGACAATAAACTTAAGTAAAAGCCCTGAGGGGTGAAATATTTTATTATGATAACTGTCCAGTTATCTGTTTTTTATTGCTTTCATTAATCTAAAGATAATCTGATATCTAAAGATATAATCAATTCAAGAATTCAAATACACTTTTAACTTCATGTCATATTCAGAGTTCCCAGATTTATTGTTCAAATTCAGATTCAGTCATTGAATCATTTAAGTAGGTATTTTGTTGGTTCACTTATGCACATAATGTTTTTTTTGCTTTTAAACATCATTTCAAAAGGTACTTTAACATTGAGGAGATGAAACTGCTAGAAATTGTTTATTTTGTATACACAATAAAGTCATATGAAACAAAATATGTGTGAAAAGTTTGTATGATGGTGTTACTTATTTCTAATCAGATTTTTTTCCAATTAGCCTAAGAAGTGGAAAAAAGTGATACAGTGAGGCAAACTTAGTGCGTACCATAATATTTTTCTTTTTAAAAACCAATATTTACTTATATTTCAGGTAAGGAAAAAGAGAAAGAAGCAGAAAGTACTCCAGTGCCTGCCAAGGCCACTAAGACTCAGAGCAAAGATACACCTGCCGACTCTGGGTCTGATCAACCAAAGTATGTAAAATATAAATGTTAGAACTATATTCCATTTTTCTAATTATCATAGGGATTCTTGTTCCATCAACAATTATTTTCACCATCAATCATGAAATCTTACAGTTTCCACCTTTGTATTTTGCGCTGAGCCAGGAAATAATCTTCAACTTTATCTTATCTTACTTTTATTGACTTTGCGTCATTTTATAAGATTATCATACCAGAGCGGTATAAGCATTGCAATACAGTTTTTCTCTAACATTAAAAGATTACATAATTACTGTTCAGTAAGTAGGTAATATTTTGATGAAAGTACAGTTAAATGAAATCAAATAACTGGGTTGCCTTGTAGCCTTGGACTTAAATACAGTGTTTTTGATTATAATTGTATGTATGAATTGTCAGTAAATTAAAAGAACTTGACTTGTTACTACACAATACATGTGGTTACTAGGCAACAGTTATGTTGTGACATTTAAAAATTATGTAATATTTAAATGGCAAAATATTAGTTCTACCAAACATAATTTTATTTACTTTTCCTAGCTTAGTGATGAACATTCCACATATGTGTTCATGAAAAGCTATCTTTGCCGAATAGTGAATTTAAAAATCTCATGTGAAAGATAATTTATATTCCTTGTATGTCAATATTATCAATCAACTATTACTGTATAAAAGTAGAAAAAAAAGCAGCTCACTCAGAGATAAGCAGCCTCTGCTGCAAAATAAGTAATTATAGTAATGAGATGTTAATTAATTTACAGAAAGAAGAGAGGTCGCCTGGATACATCCATTGAATCTGAGGAGCAGTATTTATCCAAGGTGGAAGTGAAGATTAAAATACCAGAAGAGCTCAAAGTGTGGCTCGTTGATGACTGGGATGTCATCACTAGACAACAGAAACTGGCTATACTGCCGGCCAAATTGACCGTCTCACAAATAGTGGACAACTATCTCGCATTCAAGAAGGCTAGTAAGTCCCACAATCAAGCTAAGGAGTCTGTACTAGTGGACATCACTGAGGGTATAAAGGAATACTTTAATGTCACCCTAGGTTCTCAGTTGCTCTACAAGTTCGAAAGACCTCAATACAGTGAGATATTGAGTGAATATCCTGACACTCCTATGTCACAGATATATGGATCGATTCATCTCTTGCGGCTGTTCGCCAAGTTGGGACCCATGTTAGCGTACACCGCTCTCGATGAGAAATCATTGCAACTGCTCCTCAGTCACATGCAAGAATTCCTTAAATACATGGTTACAAATAGATCTACACTTTTCAACCTTCAGGATTATGGTAATGCTACTCCTGAGTATCACAGGAAGATACAATAATGTAATCAATTTATGTGTATGTGAGTATGTGGACATTTGAAAGAAGTGGTTACTGTCCGAAATAAAGTGTAGTGAAGCATAAGTGATGTGTTGTGATTTACAGTTGTTCTGTATAACAAGGATATATGAGGATGATGTGAATCAAAAAGACTGTTAGATTATTTAGTCATTAGATGATGTTATGTAGACCATATTGTCTTATGCACAGCCTGGCTGTTCAAGGTTAATTATCCTGTTGCTCTTATTGTTAATTTGTTGCTGAAATCATCAAGAACAAACATTTTAGTCTACATAGTCACAAAACTTTGTACACTTCAGCAATTCACAGCATTAGGAAACTAGATTCTTTAATCAATTTAATAGTATAAGGTAACATAAGTGATTTTGAAGTGGGAGTTGATTAAGAGTACTTGATAGCATTAAAAGGTTTTTTGTATGTATATGTGATTATTGATATCCCTTGTAGCTACTGTAGTGTATCTTTATGTAATAAAATATCTTCATACATATACTCGTTTTTATACCTTTCAAATCAATAGCATTAATAGTAACATCTGTTATTTATTTTAGGTTTCCGTTAACAGCAATGTATTGATCAATGCTGTATTTCTGTGTGATTATAAATCGTATTTCTATGCAATTACCGATGAAACGTAATATCAGCATGCATAAGATACTTTTTGATTCACTACCAGCAATGTGAGTGGGTATGAGGTAGCATGGCTATAAAGAATTTGATTTGTATGATTCTCAGTGACTGGAATCACCCCATTTGGAATACCCTGGGCTCTGTATCTCACGTTTCATCTTGATGATACTCATGAAAGCTTTCACCTACCTACCTACAACCACACATGAAAATGTCAACCATGACATGTTTCTGACGTTCGGTTCATGTTAGCTAACTTTTTATTGACCGACTAGCGGCCCCGTCGGACTTCGTTCGGGTTGGACTATTAATTATATAAACATGATTATTAATATTTACATATTTTTTGCCTTGAGTAGACATCCATTTTATATAGCCTATCATCTGTGGAATGACGTGTTTTCATTACATATCAATTTTCATTTCACGCCGTTTTTGAGTTATTTCGAGACAGACAAGTTCAAAAGATTTCTATATTAGTATAGATAACCCTTTGATACTTTTGGCTGTGACCACATACAATAACAACATGTATATCTATCACAAATTTCACAGTTTCTCAATTACAGCATCAATGCGCTATATATGTGGCACAAGGTTTTTAAAAATACATTTAAATTTTTCTCCACAAGGAAAGAATATACTTAATTCAAGATAAAAGGAAAATTAAGTACTTGAAACTAGGCCAGTCTAAACATTATATATAATCTATAAGTAGGTCGGCTTCACAGTTCACACTGTTTTTGACAAGTTAATTATTCCAGACATAGGATCGAAATTTATATTTTTAAAATTTTATGATATTAATTCGAGGTAGTCCATGAATATTTATTAATTTACTTCAATTATACTTGTGTTTTGAGGAGTCTTAGTTTCTATATCCGACAAAGAGTCGAATCACAGAAATATCATTTTCCGAGTGCAATTTAATGATAGCTCCGTAACTAAATAATGGACTAGCTTCAATCCCAACCGGGTAACAGGTGTAGGCATATGACCTAATGTACTCTGTGCATATAAATGGTTATTCTTTTGTACGAGTTGAGCTGTACGATACGTGCTATCTCATACCATTACGTTTAGGGGTATACGTTTGTGAGCGTTGCTTGTTATTATTCATAACAATAAAATTCCAAGTCAATTCAGTCAAGAAATGCTTAGAAAATATTACACGGACTTGAAAGAGAATTTTAATGAGTTTCTTACCGATGAGTACAAAGTTTAATTGATTTGTAATACAATTGGCAGTTTGCTCACTGATACAATACAGTAAATTTTGCTGAAAATTTGGAAACCTAAACATGTTTTTGTGCAATCCTTGTTATTTATAAAATTTGTTATCAAGTCAAACAGTAAATTTCTTAGAAGTACCTATTTGAACTGAGTTATTTTTTAGTCGAGTAAAACAATGCGTGTATCATATTGCTTCGTATGCAACACATTGACCGAGTTTTGTCGTTGAGTATGTTTGAGACGCGGGAAAACGCACATTTCCATGGCGGGCAGCCGCCATCCGTCTGCTATGATTCTCGTGTAATTTTTATTCGCGTAACTGCCAGCGCTAAACACTAAACATGGAATGGTTTCAATTACAAGTTATAATCGATTGTTAGTTAATATAATAAACGTTTGTCTTTAAGTACGCTGTGAATGTGGCGAACATTTGTCTTTTAGACAATGATAATAGCTAAAAGACAGCATTGTTACCAATTCAATGTATAATATTTATTGTGTAATAAATTTACTTTCTATAAACATAATGTTATTATGGAATATATGTTTAATTTTTAGAAATTACTAAATCTCCACCTATTGATCCCAGTATATCTGTGAACATTTGTTTCTTCAAATGTATTAAGTATACCTAATATGATCTCAATCGGTGCTAGTGACATTTTCGAAAATTCGAAGCACCAAAATTAAGAACGTACCATAATATAAAAATAAAGATAATAGATATATTGTATATATTATGTATATTTTGTAAATAATTCCTTAGAAAATATTTCCTTATTTTTATTCTATATAATATTATTATTGTCATGTAAATAATAAAAATTGTATGTTGGTCAATAAATTATTGATTTTAATACTTTGAAAAAAAAATTGTATTAATTGTAATTTTTTATTAAAATAAAGATTAAATGTTTATCAATAAATTATCATACTTTCTATTGAGCATCTAAATATTAATGCATACAAGAATTTATTATTCAACAAATAAAGGACAACGTAAGAAAACATTCAGATGCTATTTTCAATCCGTTAGAAGTTCTCCGTAAGCTACGAGTCTCTCCTTAATGCTGTAGGTGGCTGGATCGTGCTCCACAACGCTGGTTTAATACGGAAACTTACTTGTAATTACTTTTACTTTGTATAGGCAATACGATACACGCACCATTATAGTATTAAACAATAATATAAATAAATATTTTTTGTTATATGTCAACAAGACCAAGACTCGGGAACAAATATTTATCTGACAAATCATTGCCATTCTCACCTGGGCTTACGGTCCAGAGCCCTTCGATCAGCAGGCGGGGTGTACCTACCAGCGACTACAAGATAGTCAAAAGCATTAAACTACTTGAATCGACAATTACTACTGGTACGCATATATGAAATTAATCTGGAATAAAGTATAATCTGGCAATTTGCGCACACAGTGACCTAGCAATGACCTAGTACAGATCAATTCAGTACTCGATCCAATTCGTACCTGTACTGAACAGTCGTATAAAGTCAAACAAGGTTTTAGATACATATGGTCGGAGGTGACGACACAGCTGGCTGTTATCAGGAAGGACACCGAAGTCTTAATACAATATGACAAACGTTAATGATATTTTATTCGTCTTTAAGTAAAGGACATTCCTTTATGAGGAAATTGTTAAGACGTTATCAGAGCCTGCTGCCATAAACGGAAGAAAAAATGTCGCAGCATTATTATTTCGAGGTTGTCGAGGTGAACGAATGCGCGACGTTGGCCACTTGTTCGGTATCATTAAAACGTTATTACAACATGACGACTTATTGTCGAGGTCTATGGACATCTGGGTTCTGTTTATGGTATCGTTTTGCTGTACCGACATGTGGCCACTGATATCCTATTGTGCTTCTAGTATGAAAATATTTAGTACTATTATCACCATTAGTTGCAAGGCTGGTAATAAAAAGAACAGGATTAGTATTATCACAGACTAGAATAGTAGAATAATAGTGGTTCTAATAACCTACGTTGGAGCGATGATTGACTATGGCATATTAAGTTGATTATTCCTACCACAAATAAAATAACCATGACTATCGGTTATGATCATGGGTTTTGCCATCGTAACCTCATGTAATAATTTTAAATAACATGGTTTTTATTTCATGTTTTCGTTTTGATCGTAATGTGTCTGTGCCTTGGTGAGGCGTTGTTTTCTCCTTCGTTGTTATCGTTGTATTAACTATTATCAGTCCGCCCCGTCTGCGTTCAGATTGAATTACAAGCAAATAATTATAATTATATAAATGATTCATCACCTATGTGTGTCCTGAGTAATGTTCCTTTCAAACGGTAAAAGAATTTTCCAATAGGTACCTTCGTTCCGGAGGTTATCATCCATACACAGAAACGGACAAAATTCGTACTCTCACTTTATAATATTAGTATAGATTTTTTTTATCATCCTTCAGGAAGGTGTTTTAACTTTAGTATTAGTTTATTCCAGGTCAAGTTGGTACAGCTATTAAAATAGGTTCTTAACAGTCACTGAAGTCAATCTGGTGATAAATCTATAAGGAAATAGCCTTCAATATAAGAAGCTACTACGCCCTGAGTACAAACGATACGTCGACTTTAGTAGATAAGACCATGATGTACCGGCGGATAAGACCAGATTTGGATGTAATCAATTCTACTGCAGTCTAATATATGTCCTTTATCAACGATTTAACGACGATCTATACCTAATTACATATATTGTGTCCTATTTCTTGATCCTCAAGTGTAAATGTATAATTCTGTCCGATTTCAGAAATAATAGTTACACGAGTTGATCTCTGCAAATGGAAATAAATCTACCAATAGGTATGCTAATTAACGTTCCAGTGCTAACAAAAGAAAGATCGGTCGCCAAGTGGCTGCGTCTTTTTAAAATATTGATGTCATCAACTAGGCTGCTATAAGCGATTAGGTCGTGTTTTACAGCCTACTGGAATAAACCACGTGGCAACACAAGGCTGTATAACGAAGAAACAGAAGAAGAAGGAGGAGGAGAAGAAGAAGGAGGAGAAGCAGAAGGAGGGGAAGGAGGAGAATGAGAAGAAAACTATTTGTACCCAAAATCGGTATATGACATAACAAAATATAATATTCAATCAAATTCGTTTATTTATCAAAAATACACTCTATTATACATTAAACAGACTTAAATATAATCAAATTTTTACGATCTTTAGGATCATACCAATATTCTTTGGCCATAGCCGCGATTCACCGTAACGTAAAACATAAATGAAAAGGAAATCGGAACTAAGAGATGACTTTTTAAACGTCGAATAGACGTCGTAGACTTATTTTAGAGCTCGCATATGTGGTTTTTGTCATGTTTGTGTGTTCACATATACTTTCTACAATTTTGAGAAGGATAAATACGATGTGCAAAACGGTTAAAATAACAACACCGATTATTTAAATTAAAAAAGAAACTGCAAAAAAGTGATTCACATTTAAGTATTTATGTACTTTTTAAAAAAACGTGAAATATTAATAACAATATGTCGGCATTGGATTATCCCTGGCGTCATTTTCTCCAGGCATGGTGTGGGCGAATGTGGGTACCGTGCAAAATAAAAATTCTCGTGTTTTCAATTACTTGATGTGATTATTTTAAAGGTAAAATAGCTTAAAGAAAATTATGAAAACGGAGTGATAGTTCCGTGATGTCGCCTTCCGCTTCAATTTCAAATAACCGGATACGACAAATATAAGGACAAATATACATAATTATAAGGCTTGTATTTCATAGGTAGCATCCCAGGTTTTATGAAAATTTGTGGATAGTTAGTTGTTAAGTAGTTTGTTGTAGGATTACATAATTACCTAATAAAATGTGATCTATCTAAAGTTTGCCTAATTTCGGAATGTTATACCTAATTAATTGATCAATCAATCAAGTAACCTATATAATACAAGTACTTACTTAATATTAATTTAATTATAGTTCATTAAAAATAAATGATTTTGGAATTTCAATATCTCAATCCAAGAGTTACATCAATATATTATTAGTGTCCACAAATCGATAAGGTATATTTAAAGAAAATATGTTAATTGGCCATTGATGATTCAGTGCTAATTAATTTTATATTGAAAGTGATTGCTCAACACGTGGACATGAAATGAATAAAGTATTTGATGTTGTGACGACATTGCAGGGTATTTCTGGCTGTGCTAACACAGAAATAGCTGCCGTATACATGGATGAGACCGCTGCCTGTCACTTTCACAAACGATCACATTACTTTTTAACGTTCTCATGGGATTAACCTTGGTGTCATTTACCACTGTAGTTTCTATGCACACGTTATATGTAAAATTAAGACTTTCCTATAAGTACGCAACGGCCTTAAG
The DNA here is from genome assembly GCA_003671415.1 of Megathymus violae. Taxonomy (NCBI): domain Eukaryota; kingdom Metazoa; phylum Arthropoda; class Insecta; order Lepidoptera; family Hesperiidae; genus Megathymus; species Megathymus violae. The sequence goes on from PDGT01000052.1 coordinate 2,398,445, forward strand.
TTGGCAAGATTTTTTAGATTAGTCTAACCGGCTGCTAAGGTGCCGGATACGAGGATGACTGCGGTCTGTTACGTCTGTTATTACAAAGCTAAGGCCTTGTCACATCAAGAGGTGGCGCATATCGTGTTGTGCTAAGCAGACAGAACTCTGAGAGCGTTCCAAAACGGATCAACACTACGGATCGCTGAAGAATGCAAAAGCGTCACGGTGATTACTACCAGCGGCGACGATGAGTAATATGCGTGAGGGGTGTATTTAGTACGTAGGAGACCAACACAGCTCATCCGTTACCCTGGAGATGATTGGGTGGGTATCCATGAGGTTTTTGGTATGTTAAGAAAATGCTTGCAACTCCCAAACGGTAGACGTTTGTCACGGGTATATGAGTTAATTACGGATCCGTAATGACAATCCTTTACCGCTGACCTCATCCGAAAGTTCAGTCACTCTGTTCTATGGCGAAAACTAGATAGTGTTAGGATATATGTGACAGGATACGTAATGGTGAATTTCGTTGACGAGGAAGAAGTGAAGTGGCAATGGACCGGTCACTTAACGAAGAACTGATTACTTGAGAACAAAACCGCGAATGACGTCAATAAAGGCAGCATGATTCGTCAACAATACTTTGTTAAGTACTGCTACGGTATATAATGTTTACAGGTATCTATCTTATCGGGCACTCCCTAGTAATCACTCTTCTAACTCTTCTTTGGTAATGTTACACTTCCTTTTACATTTGCATAATGAGAGCGACTAATAAGGCTTTATCGGAACATGAGTCACCGGCTTGCGTGATTCAGTGAATTGTTTCTTTAGTGAATACTTCAACAATAACATGGAGTGAGTGTACCAGCCATGAAGGAAAGTCCTGTTATTTTATTTTTTGTTCTGGCATATTAATATGAATGGCCGGTTGGTGGTCACCGCCATATAGGTTGCGGCCATATAGATGTACATAGGTACAAATAATACCAGGGGCGTTATTGATACGTTGCTGTCTGAGAACCGAGCGGAGAACCAGATTCTTGACTATTTCTCCAACTACGCAATGGAAACGCGTTCAATTTGATCCTACAATGAGGGTGATAGTATCCAGGCATTTACTAGTGAATATGGGTATCGCTGCAGAACTTAGGGCCTGGTTTCATTTACTCATCACGTTGCACTAAGAGTATGTACTGCTGACTCAAGAATGACAGGAGTCCCGTTCATCCCAAAGTTTAGCAACGTCTGTCTGTAATCGTACACCGCTGGATGAACACACAGATTCTTAAATAGTTAAATAATATGCATTTAAATGATAGTAACCGGTATAAGAAAATGTGCACTTTGCCCCATGTTTGGGCGTGAATACAATCCAAGCAACTGGTTTAGAAATTTTGGAATATTGTAAACATTACCTAAGTATGTGGAGAATGCTAAAAATGTATAGTCTACTATAATACATGTTTAAAATTGTAAGAAATGTACATTTGTTAACGAGCTTAAAAGTGTTAATTACGTCGACCTTTAGACGTTTGACCTAAATGAACAATAAGAGCGTGTTCCATAGTTAAAACTAAACAGTATTCGCTGACGAATTATGTAAGTTGTCACTGTCACCCGTGGGAATAGTGACGTCGAGAACATCGTTTTGGTTATGGTTACGAAATTTGCCTAAATTGTGTTACTTTTAACCGTCCGATGCAAAGCACGAGGCTCTTTTCATAATTGCGAGACCGACACAACGCTATTCCAGTGTGGATTGGTAAAGGAATAGTTGAAGTCAAGTGTCGAAAATACTTATACTGCCCGAGAACCACGGTCACGATTAAGCGACTGTTATCTAGCGATAACATTCTAGGCCGTAGCCTTTTAATGCCATCTCCAAAGCATGGAAGCGCTCAAAAAAATGTATTAGCGGTTACCTATTGAAATCTCACCTACGCCCGAAGTTGTTTTGTTGGTCACTTATGATTAACAAAAGCCGTTAGACTGTGGAACTTTGAGCGGGTTGGGTTCATGGGTTAGACGTGGTCAAACTAACATTTATTATCATCACCACAGTTATTCACATGCGAATTGACGATAAATTGGAATTCTCGTGGAATGAAAAATAAAGCAGGAAAACTATAAGTGCATATTTTAACTATAAGTACGTGATTTATTCGTTAATCAATTAAAAATAAATAGGGCAATGATAATGTCCATTGATTTCCATAGCCATTTGGTTATAATGAATAAAACTTAATTGTTATAATGGCCAGCCAGGCGCCATACTGAGATCGTGTCCGTCTAAGTATTGAGAACTATTTATGGCAAACAGCTAATGGCTATTTTTGAATAATCAAGACTGATTGATTTAATTATAAAATTGGATTTTTATGCAGATATTTAATGGGTTTTTATAGGCTTGAAATTTTCAAGTGAATTGTATTTTATCTTGCGAATGCAATCTCTCTACCAGGTTGGAGATAGCTTCACGTTATATTCATAACTGAATATTTGGATGGGAATACCTTGTATCGTGGGATGTGCAGATAAAATACAACATGCATTAACCAGCAAAAAGCAAAAAACCGCAATTCAAATTTTCTAACGAACTCAATTTATATGTATCACTGACCCGTATTTTGGAAGCAACGTGTCGGTACCGTTCGTTGGCCGACTATAATTATAAACATACCGATAGAAGACTTTGTGCAACAGGAGTTCTCCGAATGTGTAGTGACGATGGAGGAATGACACAGGTTCTATTTTTGATTGAAAAATATTGTTTAATAACGACATTATCATTTCCATGTGTAACCTTTCTGCGAAGCTCGACGCGCGAGGCCTCTGCAAGGTTAGACATGGCGTACCTTCGAGTCTCAACTGGGTCAACTTTACTTAATCGACACGTACTGCACGGTGAGTCACCGCTCTTCGATACTCATTTCGAAATTAAATGTAATTCGCGTTTACTGGTAATTTGTCTTATACCAACTACATGTTGTCGCGACAGTGATATAAAATGCGTAATAAATTATGTTTATTGGTGAATTCTCAGAAGAAAACATTATATACATTTTATTCACAGATCTTAAGAAGTTAAAAAACTTATGTAGTAACATATTTTCTTTATTAAGTGCTAAAGAATTTCAGATATTCGGTTAACAGTGGATGGAATGTGTAAAATAATTAATAAAAACGTACCTATGTTAGCTCCAACGAAAGGTCTTATAACTATAGCTTACCAGCAAATTGATATTAATTTTTTTTATTTTATGTAGGTGTTTTAAATTTATTGTTATTAATGATAAATATATAGGTATATACGTTTGTTCTGTAAAACCTAAATGACAATAATTAAGTTTTTTAGTATTGAAGATGAATCTAAAGATACGCGCCCACCTGGCAAGGTTTAAGCGGCTCCATCTAACTTACCGTGCTAGTGGTACATCCTGCTGGACCTCACTCGTGGTTATGGTGAACGGTCCCAGATTAATCGCTATACTTTGAAGATGGGAAGATTATTTACGTATCTGGCTAACTGCTAGTCTTCTTCTAGAATTAACTATGAGACGTATTTCGATAGCAGCGTTGGGTTCCCCACTTTCATTTTGATCATCTAAGTGGCATTAATTCCTTTGATGTAATGTATGTTAATGGGCAGCAGAGATCGCCTACCATCAGATTTACTAAAAAAAATTGGGGCAGCTACCGGATTATGTGAAAGGTAGTTTTAAGATTTAATTCCAAGATTTCTTCGCGGAGCTTATGACTTCTTAGTTCTAATTTTATTTTATTGAGTTATTTTATAATTAAAAAGTCTCTAAAAACATCCGTTGTTGGTACAACAATTTTCAGAAATATCTCTTATTAATTTTGCATCATGCGGTTCCAAGGTAAATGATTATCTATCTAACTAAGTAGCTAATTTTAAATAATTGCTTCTATTAGTCGACAGCCCTGGGGTATTAGTTCTTGTGTTTAAGAAACCGGTAGTAAATGCAGAATTATATTGATAGGTGCTTATCAACCGTGACGTGTGATATTGTGCTGAAGTTTACTGTTACCACGCTCTGTTTGATTTATCTAAAAGAGGATTCACAGCCAGCTTTTTGTCTGTAGTAAGTATTTGACCTAGTAAAACGATTCTGAATGCAGTCAGTAGTCGGATGGACCGTTAAGGGTTAATTTCAGAGCTTCGTGCTTTATTTCTTTATTTAAGGGTCATCAACAAAAACACATGTACACACGTTTTTTGGGTACAACTAAATAAATGCAAACAAACATATTCAATAACAGAAGACCACAGTACGCGTCGTAAAAGTGCATAAACATTACTAATAGTACTGTCGAATAAACTATAAATAGTGTGTGTATTATATTATAAAATCTAATATAATATACAGATGCCAGACTATCGGAATAAACTATCAATATATAAATATATGAAATAATAATAATTAATAATACAATGATTATTGTACATAACAAAATAAAATAAATAAATAAATTATAAAACAATAACAATATGAATATATATTTCTTTTGGCGGAAACAGAGTTTTGACCCTATGGATTTTCATTTTAAACGTTGATTACTTACCATGAAAATTATCTAATGTGGTGTCCTTGGCTTGGAACTTCTTTAGCAAATTCCATAGTCGAGGAAGAATAGACCGAGTATGTTAAGCATTGGCGTCCGGTCGACATCGTTGGATAGCTGATGTTAAATCATGTTAGAGGTATCGGGGGGTGAAATACGATTTTTCGATATACAGATTAATCAATTCACCTATTCGCACCAGAACTGTGTGGTGAAGAATGCTCCAGCACTTTCAGTTGCTACACTCGTCGCCCAGCGTAACCGGCTAAATAGTTACGCGTAAACGTAACTAATATGCAAATATGTTAAATAAAAAGAATTGATAGCCCAGTGGTATACACGTCGATCTCCCCCACGGGAGATTTTAGTTCGGATATCACACGCACTTCTAATTTCTTAACTAATGTGCGTCTACCAAATTAATTATCACTTGGTTCGGCGAAGGAAACCATTGCGAGGATATCTGATTAAAGGGGGTGTTATATAATTTTAAAGGCGTTTATCCCTGTCATTGTGTTAGTAGATCTGAGTCAAGCAGTGGGACAGTTATGGGTTGTAATGGTGATGATGACGCATAATAATAAATGGACAATAACATATAGTATAATTTGTTTCTCCGTGCAGTTTGCGTCATAAAACGTCGGAGCGATGAAGCGAGTATTTTGCTCTCTCTCCCACTCACGGGCCTTATGGGCGGGCATAGTGAGGCGCATTATTGTTGTCGATAAGCGTTATCGATAGTGTATTTAGTTTTGTCATTATGTGGGATTGTGATAAAAATGAAAGAAAAATAGATAAACCACCGTATTCATTAAAATAAGAATAAAAATGATTTAAAATAAATTATATTCAAAATAAATATAAATACTTATATCTATGTTTAAATTGAACAGCAAAAAAGATTATAATGATAATAACTTATATCTAAAATTAAATCTAAAAGTATTTACATTAACATTCTACATCAGGGTCATCGTCATCCACGTGAATTACGAATTCTTCTGCCAGATGAGATTTCTTCAAGTCTTCATCTTGGAGTTTTTCTGCATGCTTCACACAATATTCCCAGTTTTTTTGCGAAACGTTCGAAATTGCTTCATGCAGTAACACTTCAACGTCTGCAATTTTAAAAGTGCTGTTTTTAGGGGCAACTTCATTTTTTCCTTGACAATGATCATAAAATAACAATATCGCAGCATACAATCTAACATAATATCGGTATACAAAGGTGTATACCGCACCGCCGCCGTGCACCTGCCTTCGATGACTCATTTGTTTTTATCGATAATGGCGTTGCGCCCGCGCACCATGCTCACCGCCATAGCCGGCTTATCTATTATGACCCAAACTGCACGGACAAACAAATTATACTATAGGGTGTAAAAGTCTCCACCAACATTGAACTCCTGGTTGTGATACACCCTGCTAAACAACGGACGCGGCTATGGCGACCGGTTCCTGCTGATGGAGGTCAATGGGCTCTGGACCCAGTTTTATCCGGACGGTACTTCATGTGGCAGGGTATGTTGCCCGCCTGATTCGTTCGTGGTTTGGTCGAAGTGCCGGAGTGCCAGTAACGCTGCACGTCTCCCAGCTTCGTTTTCGGTCGGCAATGCGTCAGTGATATGCTTGGTGTTACTAATGTCCAAGGAAGTCGGTGACCACTTACCATCAAGTGGCTCGGCTGCTCATTTGTCGAATAGGTACATAAAAAAATGTTTCTTCCAGATTTTGCAAACAGTAATACATAGAATACATAATTTGGATTCGTTAATACTATTACCATCTACTTCATTCTAACAATAAATAAATATTCTATTATAGCAACTTTAAGTAGGACCGGTCAGAGTGGTTAGAACCGGTTAGGGGAGGCCTATGTCCAGCAGTAGACTTTAAGTGGATCCTTAAACCTAATTACGAACTACATGCCTCTTTACTATTGTTATGTCATTAAATATTATTTTCTGCTATATATTTAAAAGAAAACGAATTTAACAAAACACCATTGCCACCAAATGGAACCATAATTGAAAACGTTTACAAATATTAGACGACTACCGATTCAGTTTATTTTGTAAAGAATGTTGCGTTTACGTAACATATGCGTCTGAGAACGTCACCGGTAATAGCCCCTAAACCCTAGTTTCAGTGACTGTAGTACAATGTAAGTAAACAGCTTCAAAACAGCAAAGCCTTCAGTAAACATCGGGACAGTATTCTCGGAGCGGGGTGCTTCGGCCCCATCTCCTTTCGCGGCGGTAAGGCGACACCGGCCGACGCGGCGCGCTCTACGCCAGTCGCACCACAGCACGCGTCGACTCGACATGTAAGTACCAGATACCAGTGTCATAGTGTATTGTGTATAAAAAATAAGTGTTTTGTTTTATTGAGGTGTAAATTCCACTCAGCCGGTAAGTAAACTCAGTGCAGTGCCTTAGATTCAAATTTCGGCAGAATAGTTCCGTTCGATTATCACGTTCTCAGTTTTTCGAGCAGTAAGTTTAAACAGCTGTTAAATAATTTTCTAGATTCTGAAAATATTTGCTAATTGTTATACATTGATCCATTACGTCATATTACTTTTTCTTGTAATTATGTGCGTAGCTTTAAATCTTAAGTGGATAATTGAAATAAAAGTGAAGAAGTTTGGTGCTTAGATTATTTTCGTTGACCTCCATATGGTCCGGGACGGACGCCAGAATTTTGTAATCACGGCGTAGTCGGCCTATATCTATTTTTGAATATCGCGGTGCTCGGTTTCATTTCTAACGACCAATAGGAATCGGTTGCGCTCGAGTTTTCCCGCGGTTTTGGCAACATGCCAGTCAGTGGCCAATGGTGTGTCTGCGCGAGAAGCGGGGGCGGTATTAGCGCATGCGCCTGAAACACACCACTTTAAACTTTTTATTTTGAGTCTGCTGCTCATGTATTCAGTTCTTATGATAAAATAACAGATTAAATTTTCAGGAAATCTCAGTGTTTTTAATCTATATTTTTATTAGAAATTTACTTGTATTGTTCTTTTCCAATGGAAATATTGCTGGTGATATAATAATGTTTGGTAATACGTATAGAGGCACAAATATTTTAATAAATTAATAGTTTTAAATATCTGTAGTCGATTGAAATTTACCATTGTTTTAATACAAGGTTTTGTAATTTGCCGTGAAGTAAATGAATTTATTGGCACTGAATTCCTCGTACTTGACAATACAAGGTCACGACGAATTACTTAACGGGCGGCGAACGATTTATTTATATTTAGTGAGACTAATAATACAATTCGGTTGATATGAGTAATTAATAAATCTATATTTCCTAAAGATAAAATTATTTTTCAAGTATATTGCAAATTTTGTGAGAGATAATTGCAAATTTATATAGAGGAAGTTATATTGAAGTTAAAAGAAATTTTTGAAAATAATGAAATTTAATATTGGGTAATGTTAGTAGATTGTATGTGTTTTCTTAAATGAATATATACCTTTTAATTTACAAGTACTACGTTGCGGGTTTACTCATAATATCATAAGCAATGTTTTATAGAAGCCTGAAAATTGTAACATTATTTCAATATTATTTCGTGGCACTCTCCGGAGTGGGTTGCCAAACCTGAAAACTTAAATAAAGCGTTCCATTCATATTGGTTACTTATCTCAATTCAACTGCAGCATCACAAACATGACATGATGTAGAAATTCTATACGTGAGACACAACACAATACAATAAATTAACTTTAAATTAAGAAAAATCTAAATTGATTTTAAGTGAAATGAAAATGATTGTGCGGTATAAGTATAATTGTACTAGACATTGTCAACATTGAATGCATTCACTTTATGATGCCAGTAGACACCATACCATTGAAGATTTGCTGGAACGTAGTAATAACAATTATTATAACCAGGTAGTAATTTAACAAAAAAATTTCTGAGTTTAATTTGAAGAAGGTGAATTTCTTTTTTCATCTTTTATTTTTCACCCTCAGCTATGGTAATTTTTCTTCAAATTTAAGCGGGAAGCGGAAAGTATACCCTCTCAAACAAAAAGAAATTTCCTGAAATCAGTTGATAAATGACATTTCTGAGGTAACAAACGTAAAAAAATGCAAACAAATTGAGAACCTCTTCCTTTTTTAAAGTCGATTAAAAAGAATATTGATGATATTTATTTTAAAGAAATCTTACATACAAGAAATTCAATTTATAAGAGACGAGGCAATCGTTTGATATTTTAAATCACTACAAATGTAACCTGGTAGCGAAAGACTAATAATGTAATCTGCAGAATAATTTATGAAATTCAATAAAGTCACGTAAAATACAATTAAGTGTTAAAATGAACGTGATAATTTTGAACTAACATTCCGCTGTTATTGTCTCAGCAGCGATCAGATATCCTGTCGTATGCATTACCTACATGTTTACTGTCATTGGGCCGATGCCAAACATTGACCACAAAATGTGACGTCACAATCTCCGTAGCTGGAACAATCGCACATAACATCACTCTTGTGTTTAGCATACAATTAAAACTTATGATATTGTCCTATAGATGGCATTTGGCTTCCGTAACAATGTACGATAAAAATAATTTACACACCTGTGATTAGAATACAGCGTGGTAATTCTGTTTCTTATATCTTATGCATCAAATTCACAGATGATTCCGCGTTGGTTAAATTAACCGTAATAAGTGGTTAAACATAGACAAAAGTAAATTTAATAATACTAAATTTTAAGATTAGCCTGTGTTCAATTTGATTGATCTCACACGGGAATCACACATGAGATTGATCTTTGAGATTTCAGAATAATCAAGCAGGTAAAAATACTCAAGAACGACTGTTCTTTGTACGGTAATACCACCTCCATATCTGCTATTTCTACCGTTAGTTAAGTAAGGTACCTTTTTCCATATTCTTAAAAGTGTTGAAACTGTTGGCGCTTACAAACAAGATCTTCCTTCCATCTTAGTGTTCAGGAGTAAAACATTCGTTTTCGTTTTCCGACCTCGAATAGGGCAGCTGTAATGTTGCTTGAGGTTGCAGACGTTCGTGGACTTCTGCTCAAGTAGTTTAACTCCAGAATAAGTGATGCCTATATATTTTACAATGGCCAGTGCACAGGTTTATAGCATCTTATATTTTTTGTGTCCAGAAGCTGGTATTTTTGAAGTATAACTTAAATTCATGTTTATATTATTAACATTGGCACATTGCCATTGATTCTTAAAATATCTCAACTTTAATTCAGGATAAGAAATATCAAGGGAAAATATAATTCATAATTTATGAAACTGCCTTAAGCTTAGGATGGTATTAAATTAAATAAATTTGTCAGTCCCAGTATATTGAATTCTTAAACCAATTACCAAGTTGAACGAGAACTTCAAACATTAACAAATCAAAACTATAGTTTTATATTAATAAACAAACAAATTATGTTTGTCTGCCATTAGAAATTATTTGTTTAAAATTAGATTGAATCACTTATTGTAATGTCCGTAAGTGGCCACTGTCCTCGTTCAAGCCGAGAAACTTAATGTGAAATTTAATTGATACAACATCAAGCATCTGTGTAATAAATTTCACTTCAAGTAGTTTAATAAATGTATAATTGTAGATAAATGTAATTCCCTTGGGCTAACATCTGTAACTATTCAGTCATGTTTGATTTTTGTCACATATCATTCCCATATAATTAGAAATTTTAAATCACTGATGACAAAATTCTACAATACATTGTCTGGAGCGCTTAAAGTACGAGAAAGTGTACGGAGTAACAAATTACACTGTATTTGTATTTACATCTAGTTGACATAACAACCTGAAAAAAATCCTTTAATTCTTGACGATACAATGTAACTAAAACACAAATCCACAGATAAAAAATACGACACGATTTGGAGTTGAGTGTAAAATGGATACAAAATGCTACGGCTGCTTCTGTGCCTGGAGGGCGAGCTCCGGTCCACTGTTGTCGCTAAATATTGTACGACAACTACCCTCCTGGCCGTTCAGTTGCTGCGGTTAATATGGTCTTATCTAGTCTACTAACTTACTTAATTTAGTCCTATCTATTGTCGGGTAGCCGACTTGAAAAGCCTCGGTAAGCCTCGTAATTTTGCCGGCACCCAGATTCCTTACGCAAATCTTAAAGCTTATTAAGTACACTACGAAAAACGCTAGTAAAGTTTGCGTCAAATGAAATTCAGAGAATCGGTGATGTTTTTATACACCCTAAATTCACGCTACACTCAAACGTGTCATGCAATAAAGCCTTCAAACAATTCAACTTCAATCTTTGGTTCATATTGACAAATGTATGAATGCAAATTTAAGATAAAACGTACAGTGTATAACGAACAAGCATGGTATGCAAATAAAAGACGACAATAAAGGCATCTAAGGAATGCTTGTGTTCTCTGATATAATAATACGCACGTACGTATACGTAGGGATCGTGTCGTAATGGTCGCTGAAGTGTTCGCGTCACGTCTGTCACAGAGTACCTACATACTTGCTGTAAAATGTATGGAATGTATTCTATAGTTCATTCTCATTAATAAGTAGCAAACTGCCCTCGCTTCGCTTCAGAAAAACTTGGGCTTACGCTAGAAATAGCAGCTGCATTGTTTTAGGGCTGGGTTTTTTTCATGCAGTGAATTGGAAATACATTAATTTATAATTTTTTTTATTTATGGACGGATTGCAATGAAACTGCAGTACATTACTTTAAACCAGAGCGAAATTTACACACTTACACCCCCGCACTAGCATATATTGTGTTGTGCATCGCATGGACATACACAAATATAACATTACAAATATCCGAGAAAAAACATTTATCTATCATATAAATTTCTGCCCCGGCCGGAAGTCGAACCCGGGACCCCTCGCTTGGCAGGCAGAGTAACTAACTACCAACTAGGCTATATGGGTAATTTTATTAAATATTTTAATCAAATCAAGCATGGAACGAATGACAGTCTTAGATGCAGGTTTAATTCAGTTTGTTTCATCAAACTTATAAATTCTAATACTTTCGTAGCTAACACGGGTAGCATTTTGTTTTGGATATTTTGTCTCTATATAATTTTCCAATCTTTTTTCGTTCAGACTCGTTCGCGGTCGAACACCTATCTTGTAGAAAAGAAATAAAAAAAATGCAAAACCCAACTTTTGAGCGGTCGGTGCTCAAATTAGAGGTCCATTTCATAAGAATACGCGTGCGGTCAGCGGCTTTCGTAAATTTTAATGAAACATGACTCACACAAAAGAATTCTTCACTTTTGAATCATTCGTCCGGCCGTGCGAGTTCATTGCATGCATGCATGCAGTACTTGTGGTCGGGAGACACGGCTTTGATTGGATCTCTTGTAGGACCTTGATATTGGATGTATAGTTATAAATTAATACTAGTCACACATAACGCCAAGCAAAACATAACAAAACTGGAAAATGTTGTAGTAAATGTGACACCATACATAGAATTTATAATATTTGTAAGAGTTTTGTATTGTTATGACAAATGAACTTGTTATGCACAAACACTTATTAATAATTAAGTATTATAGTCATACACTAGCAAATGCCCTCGCTTCACTCTAGAAACCCTACCTTAGGCTTAAAAAAAGTACCTGCATTGTTTTAGGACTGGGTTTATCTTGTTCTGTTAATTTAAAATACGTGTATTAATTTGTAACTTTTTTATTTATGGACGGATTGAAATGAAACTTTCAATATTAAGTGACGCTTACTGCAATGCATTAGTTAAAACTCTAACGAAATCTGGTAAGTCGTTTCTGAGATTAGCGCGAACGAACGCACAGACAAACGGACAAAAACTCTAACAACTATTGTTTCGATAATAAAGGCCCCTACTAGAAATTTTTTCTCATATATCTCTTATATACAGAAAAGCGATCAGTTAGAAGTTTATTATAATTATGTTTAGATAAATAAGGTATGAATAGGTATGGTAGGTTTTATCCATTTTGACTATACGTAGGTGACTTGACACTATATTTTATTAATGCCGTTCTTCAATCTGCCTCACTTTTTTTTTATATTTCTTCATTATCATTATCATCGAGTTTGTGCATAATACGAAGATTTTATACGGACATTAATGCCCTATTTCTCTTATATCGCCATATACATGCTATCGTTGACTCGCGTACTGCATCAGTTCTTCGACGTAATAAAAATCCAATTTCGTGGACTCGGATCGTGGATCTCTTCGGATTCGTGAATAGAAATGTTTTTTCTGATTAAAAAATCAGGTCTGAGCAAGTTTTTGTCAGTAAGAGATAAGAGGGCAGTGATTTTTCATCCGTTTGACTGCGTTTTGTCAGTTTATTAGTTATTTAGTTATACGCAAGTTATTAGTTATAACTTTCCACTGCGATGAGACCCATTGGATCGACTTCAGTAACTTATAACTATATGTTTAGTGAAATCACTTTAAAAAACCTCATAAATCTATTACATTCCGGAATGCGATTAGTAAGTAATCTGGCGAGTGACTATCAATGAATTTTCATGGAGTTTTGAGAGTTACATTAGAATTAATAATCGAATTGTGAATTCAGATTGAAGTTACGGAGAGCATATCATATAATACCTAAGATTAGGGATGTTATGGATATGAAATTTCGGATCCGGATATGAACACGGATATGTGATTAATATTTTACCGGTTTCGGTTACAGTTATGGATATGAAATTGTTTCGGATTATTCGATTGTTTCGGATAATGTCGGTTACGGATATAAGATGATTTACGACTTGGAAAAAATATATAATGTATTTACAAAGTTTGACATTGTTTCTATGTTTTATGTGGTATAATAATCACAGAAAAAACAAATTAAATAATAAAAGCTGTCTAAAATGGGAACGACGCGGTTAATGTATCGGCTCGGTCAGCGTAAACCAGTCATAACGTGCTTTATTTAGACTCTGCCTCCATACGAAATTATCCGAAACTTTTTTATCGGATTCTGTTACGGTTTCCGATATATTATTATTTCGGATATCCGATAGTATCGGTTACGTTTACGGAGGTCCAGAAATCCCTGCCTAAGATCAGATTTTAAAGAGGTTAAGGCGCCTAGATCCCATGTTGGTGTTGGCTGGGCTGGGTACCAGTCAGTTTAATGCGACGGTACCCGTGCACGGTACTATGAAGAACAATAAATAAAGATCTTTACTGCCCTAGTAGTACAAGTACGAAATATTTATAACTGTTTTAATCGGTAACTTTGTGGTCGATAGTTCATATTCCTCTGTGACACCCACGAACGTCAACTGCGCTCATCCGACTATCTTAGATTACCAATTCACTTTGACCGATCCGCTATCATGACAAACTCTTTCGCAGTTAATGCTATTTGACTTTGGCAAGTTCTTCCAGTAGACCTTAGTCCACAAATCAGTAGCACACAATCCTTCAAAAAGCGAGTCATACCAATCCCATTTTCCAAATCAAAGTAGACAATTAAATTAAACAAACTTAATAATTTGGTTTACCTATTATTTAACACTACTATATATTTGATTAATTTAGCACGTACCTGTCGTTACATTATTTTTATTTTATTTTTTTCTATATATTTTATAATCATGTATTTGCGCATACGCAAGCACGCACACACTAATGCACGCACATACACACACTTTTGTAAATTTGGTAAATTTTTACTCTTTATATATAGACGTTTTATTTATAAGGAGGGGTATGAATCTAGTTACCCACAATACAGGGAATCCTAGTATAGGGACTAGAAACCATAATTGTGTTACAAAAGAAAAGCAATTAATATTTTTTCTTTTTCATTTTTATTTCTATTTAATGTTTATCGTATTACTTTATTACGTTAATTATGTGTATTAACACATATTTTTTATAGCTCCTTCGTTGATATCTGTTTTACACAAAAGTTGGCTGGTAGAAAATGCTTTCAGATGGTAGAAAATGTTTAATAAAAAATAAAAAAATTCAGTAATAAGCGATTTTCAACTCTCTTTATTGCCGTATATTGTCTTTGTTTCCTCACGTATTTCCATGGGCGGTGATGTCCAGTTGCCATCAGGAGGCCAGTAGCTCGATGGTCGGTAAAAACCTTGTTTAACAGATTGTAAGACAAATGTGATTGATTATGTTAGCCATTGGACCTTCTCCGCATTAACATTAGAGTTCGTGACAAGGCTAACAGACCACAATGGTTCGAATTACGATGAAATGAACCTTTGTTGTCGTTAACATATAAGTATACCTTGATAATCAATTTTTAAGTCATTATCTTTCGAGATATCGTATGTTTTAAACTCTTTAAACTTCATAGTCAACGAAAGTAAAATCTATTGAGTGACGTATCCCTTACGTCCAGATTTGAGTTCAAAAGCGTACTGCAATGCGATGGTATGTTCGCAAATTCATCACAATTTCCCGATTTGTAATGAAGGATTTATGAGATATGCTTTGAGAAGGAAATAATTATTTTCATATAATCATACAAATATAAACATACCTTTGGCTTTGGATTATGATGTCATGTGATCATGCATCCAGATTAGCTGGTTCAGACTGTGTATATACATAAGTCTACCAGTGACTATTAAAGATATATTGTATCATAATTCAGACAGATAATTATATACCTACCGGTCCACGAGTCCATAGTACGAGATTTATCACAGCTCTCTGTGGCAGTAAGCGAGGCTACAGAAAACGTTCAATCTTGTTGTATAATTGGCGTGAAGCATTACCGTTCGACGACGGTACGGAGGTTTTAGTTACCACCATTTATTGAGGTTATTAACTTTTATTTACTGCTGTTAATGATTCGAAAAAATATATTTTCTGGTTAACTCGCATTAATATATGTAATGGCCAACGTAATTTTTCTCCTTCCTAAGCTTTTGAGCTAAAACCATTGCGCGGAACATATCGTCTGCAGATTATATTGAACAAAAAAAACATGCCACGTTAAATTATCTTAAACATTTATTTAACCTTATTGCTACTTGAATGTTAATTTTAGTGTAATTCCGGATGTTGCTAAACAGCTGGAACAAAAACTGGATGTATGAACGCAAGGCTAACTCCGTTTCTGACTGACATACATTTAAATTTAAAAATTTAACCGGTTGTCCTTTTTATGAAACAACTTTGGGTTGGGTTTTTACTAGTAACAGCGAACAGTTAGCTAAAGTCTTGTACCCTTTATGGGCTCGAGATCAATGCACCCCGGTTCCATAAATAGCGACCTACCGGCATAGCTTACTTTTCGAGCTGCCCAGTTAAAATATTATAGTTAAACCCTGCTCGAACCATCTTTCAATACGTGTCGCTGGCTGAGATCATATTTCAAGTAAACGAAGTTAATTACAAAGAAGTTAACTATATAATATATTATTATTGAAAACGCAAATAAATGTAATTTACAAAGCGAATGTCCTTTACGATGGATTAGTGATTTATATATTTCAATTCGCATTGTTTTCATTTCAACACCGCGTAACTCGAGCAGAAGTGCGTGCAAAGTTAAAAAGTTTACGTCAATTTCCGTCTCGTGTAAATAACTATGTATAACCAGGAATATGATGTTTTGATAATGACAGAGTTGATTATTATTGTGCAGTCTACTCCATCACCTGCAACGCTACATGAGTGTCATATTTCATGCAGACTATGAAGACTCGTCTATTTGCAGGATTAGATTAAAAGTGTGCATTAGTCTGCGTAGATATTTTTAGATTTGTGACTAAAACGTATATTCTAGAATTAGCAACAGCTTTGGGGGTGTAAAATATGTATATAGTTAAACTATAAACATCTTTGTAGTTACTAGCGCTAAAATATTAAAACGGTCGAGTATGATGTGTTAAACTATCATATGAACATGGGAGTAATAGTTTTTAATTTGTTACAGTTTATCGTCTAGGCAAGAGCAAACAAACAAACAAGCAAAATGGACGCGATCAAGAAGAAGATGCAAGCGATGAAGCTGGAGAAGGACAACGCACTGGACCGTGCCGCCATGTGCGAACAGCAGGCCAAGGATGCCAACCTTCGCGCCGAGAAGGTAGGTTCAATAGATGGTGAGAAAAGGTGGAATATTACAATAGGAAAAGTGTATAATTAACCGATGAGTGTGAAACCAAGAAGAAGAAAGATCTGTTGTCTAGGATGTCTTATGTCATGCTATTATATTCTCGGCACAGATAATTTTTCTACCTTGACTATATTATTGTACATAGCAATAAAAAAGATCGGCTTAAGTGATATTATTTATCGGAAGTTTAAAAAAATTTAAAACCAATTCTTTTTCTCCACATAAGTAATATTAAATTATTAATGCCCACATAGGGTTCACTGTTCTGTCCACAATAAATGATAGTCTTCTTTATATCTTCATTAAGTGTGAAAGGTCGACTTGACGACTAGTACTTCCACTTAGAAGTAGTTAACCTTAAGGATTAGTTAGTGAGGAAGATAATTCAGGTCTCGAACTTGATATTGTGATTATGTTAAATATTTATAGGATAATATAATGTTGTCAAGGTCTCCTAGACGCATTGCGGCATTGTTGTTGTCCAATATGAATTATTCAAATAGATATGTATATATTAGAGCTGACGATTTATAAAAACGCCAGTCCCATGAGGACAACATAGGATATCTAAAGCAATAAGTTCTGCAGTAGAACTCGGTGGTTTTGAGTACAAAGAACCGTCATCATAAAATTGCCCTTAAAATGTACCTACTTTAATTGTTCGGATATGGTACATTTAAGCGTACAAATTACGACATTTGAGCTATTATAGGCGGAATTCCTTGTAAATTTCTCTCGGAGGCATCTCAGATGTTGACAATCAGGTTAACTGTGGCTGTGACAGGCGAGGCGGTCCAACGGCGGCGCGGTGCGCGGCTCTGCGCTCGGATACCGGTTACGATCGCTCGGTTGGAGTGGACCAGTATTGTCGAGTAAGGTTAAGGGCCAGTACGCCTGCCTAACCGACCGCGACCGACACGAGAGGAACCCCGGAAGCGGGATATGGAATTGGATCTATGATCAGCTGATATGTTTCTAGGGTTGTGGTTACATTGGTTTTAAAATTGCATTTGTTTTGTTAGGTACTTATGTTGGTCTCGTAAACTGCGGTCAGCCAAATTGGGAGACCCCTTAAATGTGTAGGTAGTTTATTCGTCAAAATTTTCGTTAAACGTACAATCTTCACAGTTACAAATTGAGAATATCTAAACATTTTCAATTAGACATATTTTTTAAATTCTGCTGAAGCTAGATTAGACTAGTAATTTGTAAGGGAATAAGATGCTATATAATAGTATATAATAATGATAAAAAGGGGCTCACAGAGTTAGAATTTAATACAAGGGAACTATATAAAATCGTAAACATCCAATAATAGGTCATAAGTTGATAGTAACTTCAGTTAAAAATAATACTTGGTTTGTAGGCCGAAGAGGAAGCCAGGCAGCTCCAGAAGAAGATCCAAACGATTGAAAACGATCTCGACCAGACCCAGGAAGCTCTTATGCAAGTCAACGCTAAGCTTGAAGAGAAAGAGAAGGCACTGCAGAATGTAAGTACATACATATTAGTTATTAGTTATAACTGTATATGAATAGTTAGGAAAAATTATAGTCATATTTTAATCGAAATTAATCGACATGGTACAAAAAGTATCAGGAGAGATAGGTATTATTAATATCAACATATTGAATAATACATACAATAGAGTTAATAACTTTGTCACTTGCGACCGCTCTCATAGTCTCATTACTCGTGTATCTAACGTTTATTTACTGCATAATATTCCAACTGGAAATTATTCTGAATGACATTAATTTTTCAAGTATTGTATGACATAAAAGCTGGTTATTACTAAATGTGGATTTGATACCCAGTGGCATTATTTACTAGTCAATCTATGGTGTTAATGAGATTTTGTGACAGGTTTCTTTCTTCTGTTGGTTAATTTTTCTGTAATATCATTATAAAACATATTTTATACACCTGACTTCAATTCATGGTCTCATCTCCTATTTTTCACCCTTGGGGGTGGTATTTTTTCAACAAATATAGGTAGGACCAAACAGGAAGTCCTTCTCAAATAGAAAAGGAATTTCCCAAATCGGTTAATAAATTACGGAGTTCTGAGGTAGCAGATATAAAAAAAAATACAAACGAATTGAAAACCTCTTTTTCGATGTCAGTTAAAGTCTCCAAGAGCGCAAGTAGTATGAAATGTATGTAATTTTATATGAAAAGTATTTTCTAAAATTATTATTGATAAAATAAATTTTTTCAGTTACTCGCCAAGTAGCTGAAATAGTTTGTATAGTCTAAACCGCATAAATAATAATATATTTTTTTGTTTGTTATGAATGTGTAACAGTTCTTAGTTCACGTATTTTTTATACATGGATGAGTCCTGTGTAGATTTACTGATCTTTGAATCCACAAATCTCTCACTAGATAAATAGAGTTAATTTATGCTTCCGGGCGGTCACTTGTGCGATTACCGCAAATCGATACTCTAGCTGGGCGAAGGCGTGTTAGTATAATATCTGAGTCAGTACCGGTCTCTTTCCGTGTTCCTTGCTAGCCTTGTTAATGGACACTCAGTTAGAATTTCTCTGGGCGGCAGAGCGGCAGTAAGTTTGTATAACAAAGCGCATTCAAATGACGTCAAACATCTGTTTACTTCGTCCAGCTGTGAATGTTCCGGTTTTTATAAATAAACGACGCGTGTAATCCCATACGAAATTGTTTAAAAGAGTTAAACTATTCTTAAGGAAACTTTTTTAAACCAATCCATTTTCATGCTTGTTTCTAGATAATACTGAATAGAAGTTTTGTGATTTAGGTTGTTCAGGATAACGCATTAAATTTTCACTGTTTGCTTTATAAAGTATTTCAGAAAGTAATATTATTCTTATGAAGATTTAAATACGTTAAATCTATTCATATGATACTTTAGCTTTAATTTATGAGCCGTCAAGTTGCGAGTCGTATATATATTGCATTATATATGTAAAATATTAAAAAATAGTAGAATATAGAAAAAATAAACAATAATTAATAACAAGTTAATCATATTTATTTGAAGTAAAACGTATGCTGAATAGTCCTGTTATCTTTCATTATGATTGCAGTAAAAATTCTAACAACATTATGGTTGCAGTATGTCTTTTCAAAAAATGTCAAATAAGAAAAAAATAGGAAGAAGTTCTCGTTGTAACTTAATTAAATGTTTTATGTCCTGAATAAGTCGATCGTTTATTGTATTTTAAAAATTTATTATGTAAACTACTTTTAAAATCAGTTGTAATTGGATCATATGCGTAATGAACGAGTTTTCAGTTTGGTAAATTGTTTTTGGTATTGGATTTTGTTTCACTGTTCCATTTCAATAATATGACAAGATAGACAAAATTTTAGGTTTCATTGTGAATTATGTTATTAAGATATTTATTTACCTAACACACTACTAATAGTCCAATAGTCTAAAATTCCATTTATTACTAAAATACTTCATAGATATGTTATATATTTACGAGATGTAATAAGGTATTATATATGGAGATTTAAACATGAATTTGCTACGTATTATTTTATAGGATTTTTGGCTGAAAAAAGTGCAGCAGTTTAAAACAATTTCATCATTATACCTATTAAGTTTTTTAACAATTTTATCAAGACGGTAGCTGAATGACCGCGTTTTATTTTGTACTATTTAATTTCAGGTTTGCATATACACCATTATTTCTTTATTAAAACTACCATAAATGTGTAGATAACTATTTCACCAGTCGCAGGTGATAGTTTATCACTAGGCTAGCACTATAGAATTATTCTTGACGCGATGTATCATAGGTGGCTCCGTTGCGCCGGTATCCCGCGCTCTAGGGGGGCTTACGTTCCGCGCGCTGGTTATTTTTGGTGTCCTCACCTAATATGGGCTCGTTGCCCGGTGTTAGAGTAAAATTAGATGATGGCTCACGGGCTTCATCATTACGAAAACTGTATGCATTACGGAATGTTTATTTGATCTTACTTACTTTTGAGCTTACTTAAATTCATTTTGTTAATACGTAGTCCTATATGTAATATAATAATATATATAATTATAAATATTTTAAAATATATGAGCAATAATACTTTTGTTGTATTGAAATGAAACCGCCTTACTCAAAAATATACCTGTGGCTTGATTATATTATACATCCTAAGCACACATCACATTACATTTAATTCAGAATTTTATTATTACGATATCGATAGTTCTCATGACACTTGGTCGGTAAAAAAGTACAAACGTTGTACAATAGATGGCGTGCTAAATATGTGCGACTGCAGCGCCACGTTTTGTTATTGAAAGTGACAGTCAGTCAACATGGCGGCTGCCGCTGCGCGGCCGGACGGAGTGCGTTGTGTGCAGTGATGTCCGCGTCCGCGCCCCACGCCCACGGGCGCACCCCCGTGCGGCGCAGGGGGCATCAACACCACCCGCGGCTCAGGGGCGATCGCGCTCCCGCCCCCGGAGCTTCCACAAATACTAGTCCGTCCAAACAAGTGACCTTAGACACCCAAATAGACGATGTTGTGCCGTGTGTCAATAGTGTTAGTGAATCTCAAGAAATGACAAGGACGAATAGTGACGATGCACTTTCGAATCGAAACATAATCGAGGACTCGAATATTGATGATGAAATTGAATTCGAAGTGAGAATATCTAAAGCAGATTTGAATAGTAGTTCTGATGAAGATTTCTCCTTCAACGAGGAGAGGTCGGCGGGTGATGGGGCCGAGGTGACAGCAATTACCTCCGATATATCAGACGATGACCCTGAGACTGCAGAACTTGCGAAACTCAGGTGTACTAGTGTATGTACCGAAATTTTAGCAGAAAGAGAGAATAGGCGTAGGAGAAGATGTGCTGACTATCCGGGACTTGCTTTCGGGAGTTCAATATTTTCGTCGGATACTATGATGAAATTTTCTATCATCAAGAATGAGCTGCAGAATATCAAGAACACCGCATTGAAAAGGGTAACGTACTACATTATTTGAATACTCTTCGAATGTGTGCGTAGAGAAGCGTGGGCCAAATGCGCACAGAACTATTTATAATCGCGTTCCGTCTGAAAAGTCTTGATGCTGTCCTCAGAGTTAGACTAAGCTTGCGAGTGGCAATCAGCTGAGCGTCTTGACGTTTCATTTGACTTGTTTACATGGGCGATTGCACTCAACGCCGATAGATGTCGTAGTATCGATGCGCTCATGGGATACGTTGACAGTATACATACCTAAACCTGCATAATGAATTAAATCCTTGGTTTAACTTTTATTTTTATATTCATGTTTTGGGATCAGATAGTATATCGGAGATATTAGGTTAGATTGATATTGCATAAAAATTCTGTATGCCATATCAGAAGCGATATATTATCTTGACTTCAGTGTTCAGTGAAAAAATAATTCTAGCTGATAAATTTATCTGTTAAGATGCCAATACTTTTCCTGTCGTTTTTCCTATTTGTAATTCTCTAGTATATAGTATTAAACATTAAGACTGCACTAATATTACAGTTATAAAAGAACCTTAAATAGGTTATGTCACATACTTAACATTGTAATAAATTCTCATGATGTAAACCATATCTATTTGGAATTACTCTTCCACCTAAATTATATTACTGTGATTTCATAATTTATTGATATTTAATGATATTAAATCATTTATCTAATTTAAAATATTTAATTATAGTATCTTCCACCTCCAAGTTCTTTATTTGTATGACTTAGATGCTACATGCATATTAATCATGCTAGTAAAGTAAAATACATTAGTCCATTGCTAATTCTCTACTTTCACTAAATAGAAACTACCTGGATATGTAACTAATTAGTACATTATTCCATGGAAAATATTTGTGGTAAATAGTATAACAGTACAAATATTTTTGCTTAATGTTACATTTAAAATATCTATATCCTTAGAAGTAGTTTTGTTGTTGTCTATTCTGAAGTTAGGAATTAAACTGGGGAATTTTTACTCCATTGGATAATAAACTGGTAAATTATAGTGTGAGCAAAACTGTGCAAGGTCAATAATATTAGCGAATCCTGTAGTCTGCTATAGTATGACTACTGTTATTTGGCGACATACCTTTAGTCGCTTATGAAAAGACTGAATTGTAGGATGTCATTATAATTCTGAGAATTGGCTTTAGTTCTTAATATCTGTGCTATAAAGCGCAAAGTTTGCTCCTCTTGATTTTTTGTTGCAACAGGTATAAAACGGAACAGAAAACAGGCGCAGACTTTCTAAATTGCGTCATATGAATTTCGGTTGCCGACTGTTGTGTTCCGTCTGCTTGTTCGTCGTACGTTGCCTTCGATGACACGCTGCATAACTCACACAGTTCTCAGTAAATGAACTAGATGGCGTTACTATATAAATTGTAACTAAAACGCCAGGTTTTAACGTCAAACTATCAAAAATTTTTATTATTTTACAAATCCAATTACGCTATATTTGTTTTTGGTACTAATAATTATTATTTTTAATGTTTTATGCTTTTAGAGCACATTTCATATATTTTTTTCAATATTATCAGTGTTCCCAGGATTGTGATTGAGTAAATGTTAATGGTCCATTATTTAGTTGTAACTTCCGTAGTTTTGTATTATTTGTAGTAGTTGAACCGTGTCACCCATCCCATATTTTTAGTTTTCTTTCAATGCACATTGCTGCCCCACAGGATGTTAATTCTCTGTGGCAGTAACAGGTGGAGCTAGTGCGTGTTTTACGTTCGATTGTGTGTGACGTTTGCCACTGCCATTCGCGTGTTTCGCTGTCAATCTAATGTTTTAATTTAGAATGTGTGATTGTGTTGTAAATTAATTTCGTTTTGAACTAATTTATCTTTATTGTTACCTATCGTTATCAATTATAAGTCACAAAGACGCTCACGTCATTAGTCAAGTGGTGATAAAGTCGTATTGGCTGGGTCAGTGGCGGCCATTTTATTCGCCGGCTGTGTTCATTCGTACCGAGCTATCTCCGCGATACGGAGCAGTAACGAACAGAGCAGTCAGTTGGCATTTTCGCGAGTAGGGCGAAGGTGTCCCTAGTTTTTACTATTAGACATTCCATTTAACACAGAAGTGAAACAAAATGACGACAAATATGCAACAAGGTACCATTTTAGACGTACTAAAGAAGAAAATGCGTCAAACCAAGGAAGAAATGGAGAAATATAAGGACGAGTGCGAGGAATATCACAAACGATTACAAGTGGAAATAATGCGGAGAGAAGAAGTAAGAAAACGTGCTACTTTTTTGTGTTGTGTGACGTGTGAAATAGTAATCCCAATGTGCTACAATTTGTGACAGATTCGTACGAGCAAATATGCTGGAGCTATCAGTAACCTCGTAGTTATTATATCTAACTATAGTGAGTAATGTCCGGCCATACTTAGGTGTGCCGGCGACGTACGCATATTCACCTCTCTTTTCGTTACATCTCTCGCTGCCGCGTTAGAGTTAGACGGCGAATACTAATTTTTTCACTTGAATATTATTTTTCCATGTATAACTCGTGTGTTACCGACAGAACCTGTGTGCCAGTTTAATGTGTCTTTGGGACATGGGCGCTTTCGTAAAATTTATCTGTAGATCATTAATTGGTACGTGATCGCATGCCGGTTTCTGTTACACGTAACAGGTTTGGTTGCGTCGGAGGTCGCTTACCAGTTGTGTAGCACATGATGTGGAGCGATCCGGTCTCAGCGGAGCCGTGCACCCTCCAATGCATTTCTCTTGTTCAGAACGGTCGGGACGTCCTCGAAGGAACGCGCCGCCGCCAGGAAGGCGTGTCCGGCTTCTTGCCGTTATCGCCATATGACGTAATTTTATACGGCTGCAATTTGCTCAACATTTACATGTTTGGCGTTGCCTAGGTTTTACATTTATGGGATTTAGGATGTCTCGACAAGTTGTCATGCTTTACGTAGTCCGTTCATAAAGCATCACCTTATCAAACTCGTTATATCAACATATTATTGTAAAAATTAATAAAATCTACCCATTGACTATTTTATATTGGCGTAAAGAGAATATAAATTTAATCTTTCCTAGAATTATGAGCTGTTGATAACGGTATTTTCAGAGAACGTGGACAAAGTACTTAGACCAGGTAGTGAAAAGTCGAACGAATGATACAATCAATTAGTGTTACGAAATAAAACGAACTAGTATGGATATAAGCCGATTTTACAGAATTATGTACGATTATTTGTGTTAATCGCGTGAACGTTATGTAATGCCTTCTTTCTGGGCTCGCTATTGTGTTCGGACTATGTCCAATAGGGGACAATAGTCCCGCCCTTAACGCGCCGTACCCACAAAATTAAAACAATATTATATGTACTCTGCTACTATAATAATATTGTCAGCTGGTGCAGCCAACTGTGTCTCGAGTCAATAAATTTTATATTCACATAGATAACTGGTTATATTCACACTCGATTTGAATTTTGTCAATAGAAACGCGGAGTTTGATGACCTCTATTACCTTTTATAACTTAGAAGCTTAGCTTCAGCAGGTCGATATATAGTAGATAGTTATACGTTTCTTTTACAAATATAGACGTCAATTTCTTATACGTTTGGAGTTCAAGGCGATATGACGACCACAGACAATACGAAATCACAATTCAAATGTCGAATATTTGTCATGTTTAAAAATAAAGTTGTTCCATAGCGTACGTTGATTATTAAGGTAATGATGTTTTTAATAATTAGCACCATGTCAAGTCAATTGTGTCACATTGTGACCGAGTTATGATTATAAATAGAGTGCATTACAGTGATACGGTTTGATTGTGGATCGCGACATCGCAAGTACCGTCATGTATATTATTAGCTTCCACGCACTGATGACGACACAGGATAAAAGGAGAAACTGGGACTCGCTTGTGCTTCCTTGCAACAAGGACGCGTGATGTCATGAACATGTGTAGCCATCTGAATATAAATAAAGTCGTATTAGCGAAATATTCCTAAACGATGTTTAATTCTTAACACGTATAGTATTTTGACGGGTAAGAATGGTACTTTGGTTCGTAACATATATATACATTAAACGATACTTCAGTTGGTCTCCTTGCCTGCCAAGCGAAGGGTCCTGATTTCCATTCCAGGCTGGGGCTGACGTTTATGTGACGGATACTTGTTTGTTCTCGGATTATGGGTGTTTGTGATGTCCAATTTTGTGTCCATGTGTTGTCAGACGCAACACAGGGATTCTTAGTGCAGAGGTGTGCGTCAGCGTTAAAAAAATGACTGTAACATAGTAATTGTCATTTGACGATTATTAAATTCAAAAGTATCGATTCAGCTACGACTACAAGTTCAGCACTATTTTAAGCATAATTGTTACATATTTCGCTAAATCTATTGATGAATAATTAATCAATGAGAATATAAATATGCATAACTAACTTTCGTTTACTGAGCGTTTATTACGCGAACTAATTTAACTATGCATACTAATTCTACTTGTGATTAAGTTTTTTGTTTTATCGATTTCTGAATTGCAATCAACAAATCCAAATTTAAAAGGTCACACTATTGCTACATGTTTGGCATTGTAACGTACCTATCTACCGACAATAATATGTCCGTCCATCTTTGTATTAGATGTCGTTGGCCAACAAGTACGCAGGGCGACATAATGAGACCTGGTGACAACCATGTCGTTTATGTAGTTTTCGTTATGACTAGTCTTTTGTTATTATCTTAGTCCTAATATCTGTTTTCTCCAGCTGTTTTTTTCGATGGTTTTCCGTAAATTACATGCGTATCTTGATTCCTTTTTTTATTGCACGGTACGATAATTTCCTGATTAATTTAGAAATTAATTGGCGAATAATCAGCAGCTCCCAGTGAAATTAGTTTAGCAGTGATTCATAATAATACAGAAATTCTGCAATGTAATGAATTTTTGATTAGGTATCATTGGTTAGATATATTAATGCTTATTTTTTACATATTTTTAAAGTTATACAAGTAGATCGCTGGTGTATAGAAATTTGTACGTTACAGTCTCTGTCTGTGTATCAAGTCTGAAAATAACATAAAATATTCATTGTTTTATAATATTGTCTTATTCATAGTTATGAATAACATAATATTAAATTGAGTGATAAATATTATTTTGTGGAATATTACACAACGTTTTGAAACGTTTTAATGCCCTGTACTGTTGCCATAGTAATTCACATAAAAATCCAGTAGGATTTTTAAATAATAAGTTAAATATTGACAAATAATCAGTTAAATATTGACACCTTATGTAGATGTAAGTTTATTGACGAGATATTTATATTTAACCATATTCGTGAATATTTTAGCGGTAATTTATGTATGAACGTAAAAGTTTTGTAATGTGTTCTGACTGTTGTCCGTAAACAAGTTAAATGACGTAGATTCATTTAAATTATTGTTTTTTGTTCATAGATACTTATAATTTGTATAAATACATTTCTTTCTGATTTTCGAAATATGTAGTGTATTCGTTTCATTATAATTAACTGTCGTCCAAATCGGCAGGCCGAGTCCGAAGTGGCTGCACTCAACCGACGCATCCAGCTGTTGGAGGAGGACCTCGAGAGGTCCGAAGAGCGTCTGGCGACCGCCACCGCGAAGCTGGCAGAGGCCAGCCAGGCCGCCGATGAGTCGGAACGGTGAGTTGTAGCCTGTATACACCGCAGCGATGATGATAAGATGATATAATGATGATGGTGTGCTAGTTGTAATTCCACATGACTTTGTAATACATGGATCACATTACATAATAAATTGGATGAATTCCGCGATGACATTAGTTTAAAATCAGATGGATCATTAGCCTTCCATGACAGAAAAAACAAATTTTGACATTAGCATTAATAGTACAATATACACCTGCAGCAGACTAGAATTATTGATTTTATTTTAAGGATATTTTTAAAGTATTCGTCATACTTTAACGTTTATAATGTTTGTAAAGTAAATTAACATTAATATTTCGCCACAAAAAGGCTTTCTTCCATTTAATGGTAAGTGGTTTCTTAATTTTTTTCAGTTGCGTTTAATGATGCGAAATTGTGATGCTTAGGTAATTGGAAAATTAGTTAACTGTTAGAACTCATTAGGTCCTACACGAAATTACTTTGAAACTTGTGCAATTACAACTACATTATTGGAATTGGGAAGGGACATCCAGATAAAGTAATGCTTGTGTTATTTATTTATTTGATTAATTAGCCCGGGTCTCCCAATTACACTAGTTAATGAAGGTAAGTATTTTAAATATTGAATGATAGGAAAAAAAATGAACAATTCACACAAACTTTTGTGTACACAGTGTACTACCATCTAGGCAATACCACTCTCCAGTCTCAGGTTGCTGGAAGAGATATCATAACAAATAAGCTGTTCCTTTGTACCATCCTTACTTGATGTCTTATCTGTACAATATTTCTGTGTGCATAAATTATTAAATAAATAAAATAAAAACAAACTTTAAAAATATCAAATGGTTATGAATAATTAAATTAAATAATTAAAATGTAAATATAAATACAATAAAATGCAACTAATCATAGGTTACTTCTAAGATTTAATATCATGTTTACAGTTTGTGATGGAAGCTCGAGAAACTTTGAATAATTTTAAAACGGTCGACAGGCGTTTACACATCATCCTGATGAATATAAAAAGATACGATATGGACGCTGATTGGGAAGAGAAGTATCGTTATCATGGTTTTGTAACTAGCGTCGAACCGCTATAGACATACTTGTTCTTACCATAGCGTGTTCTGCCATGGTCACGAACGCGGAACAGCAATAATCCATTTGTAACGATGGCGATGATCTTTCGAAGTATATCGTTATGAAAAGTAGAACTGACGGTTACGAGAAATCGGTAATGGTGATGGTTGATGGTCTGCGCGCTGAAACATAATTATAATTGATGTGGATGTCCCTTGCCAGTTTACCTGAGAAAAAGTTTAATTTAAATTTTATAATGTATCCGTTTCATTTTATTGTTTTTCTACTTTAAGTTTTTTTTTACTTTAATATGCATGTTTTATTTTTCAATATTTTTCGCCCGTAACCACCATATTTTCAACGTATTCCTGAGTCTTCTGTTTTCCGTTCTTAAAAATTTAGATCTGTCAATATCTTTTTGTGCTATCATCACAAATCAATTGTCTATTTTCCTCGCAGTATATAAACAGGGAGCTTTTCTTCTTATTGATTTATATTGAGTAATCGCCTTATATTTTTATTAAACAAACGTAATAAAGAAAAGCTCCCAAACTATACAGTTTAAGTGTGTTGTTTACAAATCTATCCCATAGACCATACTTTAACGTGTATCGATGTTATAACACGCATGTGTTTGGCCCCGCACTAACCAGAATACGCAAGGCGTTGGAGAACCGAACCAACATGGAGGACGACCGTGTCGCCATCCTGGAGGCCCAGCTGGCCCAGGCCAAGCTCATCGCCGAGGAGTCCGACAAGAAATATGAGGAGGTGAACGCTTGTGATGTTGGATAAAAGCTACGGTAGTTGCAAGTCACGAGGGCACCCCTACGCGACAAATTATATCTTGCGCCATCGTGACATGTTACTACTTCGTCACGGAAGAAATATTAAGATGGAACAACGCCACGAAAAATTCTCGACGAGAATTAATTCAATCAAAAAAAGATTACTGAGTAGAATCACTACTCACTACTAATTACTGAGTACAAATTTTGAGTACTGAATAAATATTGCATCGCTCATTTTGTTTCATCTAAATATTTTATTCGATGTTGTTACAACGTACGTAAAGTCCAATAATAAAATCAGTTTACGTGTAAAGGCATCGTTTACAACGGTTGCAGAGCCTTACCAGGCGGATACATACGGCGCCACCGGTAGCATGAAATTAGCTACAATGATCATTAACACGTAACGTAATACCCGGGGATTGAGTTGCAGTAAACTTTACTTGGAGTAAATTTACGCTCAGCTCGAGTGGCCACCACTCTGTTTATAGTTCATCAGTTTACGGACGAAGGCCGACAGAAGCGCGTTCGCGCATAATTATTACGTGTGTTGTCTCATGCATTTATGGACAGGGCGCTAGGATCTTAAATATACTATTGCATCACCGCTGATGTTATATAGATGGCAACTGAGTTTGTGATTGGACCTCGCGTACGTGTAACAGCGTAGGTTTTAACTTTAGTAAGTAGTTTTAATGTAAGTTTATATTATTGTCAGCCAAGAAGGTGATTTGACGATGACTTGGGAGTGGAAACAAATATTTTTTGAAATTAATATTTACATTAGTAACTACTTTATCATATAAAATAGTCAATGTCATTACTTAAAAATCCTAAACAAATTAAGATAACGTAACTGGGTTTTTTAATTTGTTTTTGATAGATAATTAAATTGAAACCAGCATTTGAATTGTTATTTTGTATGTAATAATGTTTATGCTAGTTTCAATAATGATGAATTTCTTTCAGCGTTGTAGTTCCTCAGGTTGCGTGCCGCTTTAAATGTCTTTCGCAGTTTTGTGTGTCGTCTCTTGCATGTCTCCTAATTCTGGGTCACCCTTGATCTGTAAATAAGTCATCTGAATCAATGTTTTGATCATGTACTCAAGTGTCATGTTCTCGGGTCCAGTGCTCGCAAGGTTCTGGAGAACAGGTCTCTGGCCGATGAGGAGCGCATGGATGCACTGGAGAACCAGCTGAAGGAAGCCAGATTCCTCGCCGAGGAAGCTGACAAGAAATACGATGAGGTCTTTGATGGTGTCCATGTCGTTTGGTTTTGCTTCTCTCGCTTACTCTTTGAATGAATCCTCCAGTCGATTTGCATACATATGTGTGATATCTCCACCGTAAATGATCAATAAAATAAATTTCCTCATTTGCATTTACATCACTATGTTACCGCATCCAGTATTCTGTTTCTGTGGACATAGCCAAAAAAATTTCGACTGCCTTTAATTAATTGTCTTCAATTTTTTAATTCAGTTTTTCATTTTTTGTCATTCTTAAACCATTGTAGAATGTTGGAATGTTTTCCTTGTCTCCTCTATAAATATTTTACAATTGCGAATACTAATGGCGTGATAAATATTTAGTCTTCGATGTGTGTTGCAACTAACGAATTACCTATATTTCCAACCAAACAGTTTTTGTGCTAACTCGGTTTTGGCCATGTCGTGAATAGCATGATATATAACGTATCGTTGAATTGTTACCTGTACGTAATTTTTTGACGGTGACACGATATCTCAGCAGATAAGATAAATTATAACTTTATTCACCTTTGATTGGCTATTCAACGAGCCAGTGTGATTCAAAAGTAGAACATGTATACCAGATGGTGTTAATGATACTGTCCTAATTCCCCTGACATATGAACCTGCGTGGCGAAGGCAGTCCTAAAAGCCAGCGGCCCAACATGGAATCATATCGTACCCGATCATGCGGTGCTTTGCCTAATAAGGTAGAACGAGTCCTTACCTCGCAGATGTCGTTGCATAAGCCATTTATGAACGGTGTAGTTGCTCAAGATTTTATTAAATGGCATGTAATAGTTGAGAATTTTACCGTTTCATTTTGATGTCAAAGTAAATATTGTTAGCTTGTTGTGTGGTGTCTCCAGGTGGCTCGTAAGCTGGCCATGGTTGAGGCTGACCTGGAGCGCGCGGAGGAGCGCGCCGAGTCCGGTGAATCGTAGGTTTCAATTGTATTTCGCTGGAAGAACCGCTGCTTTGTTCGATATTGTCACATGCCCAGATCTATCGTGTTATTTCACGTTTGACATTTTTCAAGTTGTATATCTAAATTCCTCTAGGCATGTCAGGCAAAATTGACCAGTAATGCCGGGTTCCTAAGGCTCAGTGTTGCAAGTTTTCGCCGCCGTTCTGCATGGTTGTTCATTTGCATTCTTAACATCGCTGCACTGTAACCCGATTTACCTACATTGGTATTTCTAACATCGGTGCTCACTGTTATTTTTTATTGCATGTTCGTTTCTAGGTCGTCTGCGGGGTCCAGTCTGAGGAGGATGCGACGATTTATTTTGTTTTTTATTTATTTGCATCTATCATAACATTAACTGAGTTGCCCGCTTAATGCAACCGTTGAGTGAGCAACATTATTAATTTTAAGGCCGTACCAGGAAGTGATATTTGTAGACACGACGTCCATGTGAAGCAAACATCACTATCCTGTTATTGTCAAACTACAAAACAAGGGTTGCCCCATTTCATGGATATTTCTCTATGTTAACTATCATGTCCATGTGTCGACTAAACTTCTGTCTTCAGTGTGTGTATCACTTAAACGTGCCCATAGGCTAGGTTGCCAGGAAATATGTGTGGTATAGGGCAATTTTCGTTTTCAGATATGCACCGCATTACACCAGAATTACTGGCCGTATGCGTGCCGCACATATGCAAGCGCACACATCACATAACAATAACGATAACGCACTAGATAGCACTTAGATTTTTTTTAAACTTTACAGAAACTAAAATTTTAGACCTAAATGTTTTGGGACAACCCTCGTTTGTTTACTTGTGAGTTCTGATGCCGCTCTCGACTCCCCGCTTTGTGTGATCCTTTTTTGGCATTCTTTGATATCAACGTTGTTTTTGCTGCTTGTTTCCTTGCTCTTTATTTTAGCAGGAAAGCGCCCGGCGATGCCGTTAACTTGTGACTGTAAATAACTTAGCGTCAAGTCGTCCTTCATAGAATTATCAGATCAAAATTGAAATTAGTCGACGGCGAAGAGTAAAGAATTACACAAGAAATCATTTTCCTAAAGTATAACAGTACCCAATCCAACCCATCCTTTGCTCACTACCTACGCACAAATTATCATATATAACAAATGTCGCACAAAAAGTATCCCATATCAATTATGGGAACCTTAAGCCCGAGGCGCGAAGCACAAAGTAGATTGGCACTGCACCGTGGAAGCGTTAAGTCGAGAGCGGCGCGGGATACGAGTGGTAGCTTAGTGTGTGTTGTGTGTGTGTGTGCGTGGGCGTGTACTAACGCTCGGCGGGCGGTAGGTGGCGCGCAAGCTCGTCATGATGGAGCAAGACCTCGAGAGAGCGGAGGAACGAGCTGAGCAGAGCGATTGGTGAGTAATGACGCTGACCCATAAGGGGTTTGCAGATGCGAAATTCAGGCCGGATGAATGAAATTATAAACATTGAATCCAAACATTTGAATCCGACTAAGTTTCGATCCGAGGCAATGAATTTAAACAGATTTCGTAAATAGTTGTTTTTATGACGCAAGAGTAATTGCATTCGCTAACTTCATAAATACCAAATTTGGTCTCATAACAAGTGTAAATTCAAGAGAAGGTTCTGCTTGACCGATATTACAGAATTAAATATCAACTGGTTCTCCTTCTTTCATGTTGGTTCGAAATTTTCGAGAACCGGATTTTGAAATATCAAAAGTAAATTTAAACTTTCATAATTAAACGGCTGATATTTCGCAACTGTTTCGGAAATATGCATGTGATATGCAATTTTTTAAAGGATTTAGGTTATCCAACATATGTATTACACTAGTGCATTGCGACACTTTAAAAGGCAAGTGTTGGGTAGCCTTTTTATTCATTTTATCAGACTATCCCAGCTATTAAGGATGATCATGATCAAATGCTATTTTAAAAATCCTTGCAATGACATTAATTATTAATAATGTCATAACGACGAATTTAGTGTTAAATGTAAAATTTCCGTCGTAGTTTTTTAATTTAATATACTTTTCTAGGATATAGAAAAATTCAGGTTTCATTCCTATGTAATTATAACGGTAATTGATATGCGCGAGATCAACATACAGTAAATATAAAGAAGTTTAGAGTATTCTAAAATTACTGTTATATATAGATTATTCAATCCATCTCCAATTTTTTTTAATGTTATATAATATTTCAGTCATAGCACAAGTAATTGCCTAAAGCATTAGTAGATGATAGTTCATTATTTATTGCATCTAAAAGTTGACAGCTACTTCAATACTGATACGAATTTTAAATGTTTCCTGAACGTACATATTGTTATCTTAACAAAGCAATTATTATTTCTTCAAGTTAACCGTATTAGTAGCTATCAACAAGCTGAACAAACAGCTTATTTACAATACAACTGGCACGCTTCTTATATTACTATTATTGTTAATTATATTACTACCGGTACTACGTACTACTAACATCAGTTAAATAACCGGCAAAAGGGCAAGAATTTGGGTCGGAATAATAATAAATTTGATTGATTCGTGTTACTGTTGCAGCCGCAATATTTAGGCTATTATGAAATCATTGCTATAACGACCCATGTTGTACTGAAGCCAAACAATATAACATTTTAAAGCTTTAAAATCGTTTAAGAAGCTAATAAAGTACATTCTTGATTATAAAACACCTATTAGGTAATTCATTTCAAATAAAATATATTAATACAGATACATTAGTAAAAGCTATGATGATAAAGTTAAGTAGGAATTTATTTTTCACTTTATTTTTTCAGCAAAATTGTGGAGCTTGAGGAAGAGCTCCGCGTGGTCGGTAACAACCTCAAGTCCCTGGAAGTCTCCGAGGAGAAGGTACGCTACATTCTTTATCCAATCCTTGACTTAGAAACAATGGAAGTAAATAAATCATTGAAAATTCTATCGAATCAACTACAGAGCTAGAAAATGATCCTAAACATGACCATACCTAGATATTGGCTATTGGATCTTGCTAATTTTAAAAGGCGTCCCTAGCTAGCTTGAACAGGATCTTAATCTTTATTGAGTGTACAAATGAATCCAATCCAACTTTAGTTAAATGATGCACCAACCAACACAAAAACAGGCAGTTTCAGGAAATACTGTGTTGTAACCGGAATGTGAAAGTAAAATTAAAACATTAGTTGATGAATATCAGTGAATAAATATAGAGTAACTAAATGAATACAATTTCATACAGGCCAATCAACGTGAGGAGGAGTACAAAAACCAGATCAAAACCCTCACCACCCGCCTAAAGGAGGTGTGAATGCGAACGAAATCGGTTTCTTCGCGAGTGTTTTGTACGCTTGCCTAACTGCATTCTATCGCACACACCCTTTAGTGTAGACTCTGTGCCTTGATTATCATGAGTCTTTGTAATGATATCTTTAAAACTAATTTTTTTTTTAACAGTAACTTAATTTCGCGTTACCAGCAATGATCATAATAAACTGGGCCCAGAACGTAGTGCGTCTGTTACCGTTTTGTCAATATTTAATTTCTTTACTGTTTTAGTTGTTGTGTATGTCATCATAACAGATTACCGTTGTAACATAGCTTTTGGTGTTCTTTTTATTCTACATCTTCTCAAATGGTGTCTAACAGCGCTTGCCACTGCAAGGAACAAAAGTTTCTTTGGGCGGTCGCAACTGAGACACTGCATGACACTATCGTTTCCGATGTTTTGTGTTATTTCGTTAACAAATAATTATCACAGGCGACGCAAAGAGAAGAAACATACGAAGTTCAAGTCAAACTACTCGACGCACAGCTGAAAGAGGTAAAGGCGAGGAGCTAGCAGAAAGGGATGCATAGCTAGACGCGGTTACGGTTGTAGACTTCGTTCACGCTCATCGCCATTTTCGGTTTGAGGAAATAGCCCCTCGTCGAGCTTACACATGCAAAAATATTTCCATTCGTTGTACGCTTTATCTGTATGTAGTAGAGGTTAGTAGAAAAGGGCTATGTTCGTTGGTGTAAGATGTATAACGTGCTGGCTGCCAGCGGTTGGTGCTTCATCTATGTATTCTTCGTATGTAAGGTCTATCTCTCTCTCTCTCTCTTTCCCTACCTGTGTATTATTTAATTTTATATCGTTATTTATCATGTACGTTCGTATATTTTATGTTGTAATTGTACGCTTATGTCTATTTTGTATTATCCTTATTTGTGATTTGTCTTTGGAGTATTCTCAATGGAGATACTTCCTGGAATATTACCATTATTTTGTTATTTATACAACAATATAATACTTATCCGAGCATGATGACATGAGTTTGAAATAGAATTCTAATTTGTATTTACAAAACCTTAATTACTATCTGTGGCGATTTGATTTTGGTGAAGGGCCATTGAAAAATATATAAAGCTATGGTTTGGTAAAAATTACAAATTTGGATAGTAAGAGCGATGCGTACAGTCGCAACACGAAGGAGGCAGCATGCCGGTGGCTTGCCAGTATTGCCAGTAATGAGTCGTGTGTGGCTAGGCGATGGCGTCGCGTGAACACGTCGAGGATAAGATCCACAGCCTCTCGCAGAAACTGACGCAAGTAAGTCACCGTCCAAGACGAGGGCTTTGGTCACTGCTCAAAAACTGATATGGTTTAATTTATTAATAACTATCGTTCGCGATATGCCAAATGCACAATCAGGACTTAGTCGAAACTGTGTCGCATACTAGAACTTTGACAGTAATTACACAGTCTCACCAGAGATAAGATCATTGAATTATATAAAAACTTAAGTTTTGAGAATAAGCATAGATAAAATATTATTTTAATTTGACGCTGCTTTGTAATATATAATAATAATATAAATTTTCCAAGTTACTTGTGACCAAAGCCATCTCCGTCAAGTTGTCGTATATATGCATAACATGTAGGTATACTGTATTATTATCATTGATTCTTATGGGTTTTTATTCTTATGGGTTTACGGTATATTGTCGATAGTTGTAGCCTCAGCCCAGCACTTAGCAGCTTACGGTAAAGGTAAATTGCATGGGTTTGTCATGGTGTTGCTTTCATTCTACAAATTGTCTTTTTATAACAATACATTAATGTTGGATTTTAATATTTTATCAATAAGTAAATGTATTTCTTGTTTATAAATTTTAATTCTGAGTTTTAAAGTTTCACTAATAATGTAATAAATATTGCATGAATTATATTTTGTATTAAACAGTCTATTTTCTAAGAACAACCAATAATTTGTTTATCAGTCTGGAACAGTTTTTCTGTTCTGATTGTTTTATTTTAAATTTACTTAACTTTTCGTTTACGAGACAACAGAAAATAGGCTGTTTTCATAAGAATCGAAATTAAAAAAATATTTAAAAATTTCCAGGCTGAAGCGCGCGCCGAATTTGCTGAGCGTTCTGTCCAGAAACTTCAAAAGGAGGTCGACAGGCTTGAAGGTAAATTTCGTTTGATCTCACTTTTAATTTATGAAGAAATATTCTTGAAATATACAAATTTAGTTTTGATGAAATAATTAGTTTTTAAATTAACGAAGTAAAGACTATATTTAACTTTTAGTAAAACGGTAATTAAAAATAAAATAATAGTCAATCATTGTTATGAGTCAAAACGTTTTTACTTTATCAAGATTCATATTTATTTACATTTGAAAAAAAAAAAAAAATTATGTGAAGTATCTTAGCGCAGCGACAGGATATTCAACTGTATATTATTATTCATTAATATAATTTTTATGAAGGTTTCGCAGAAAATTACAGTTTATATTCCACACCAGCGGTTGGTTAAGTGATTTTTGATTACCTCTGAAGTCAAGTTATGTTTGAGAAATAACCAAAGCTTTGAACACGCACTTTTACCATGTCAGCCATCGTTTGAGCTGTTTGAGTTTCAAAGCTGTATTATAGATGTGGAAGCTTATTTAATTATCATTGCGCTATAATTCTAGCTTATTTTTCTTTTTGATAGTAACAGTCTTATTTTTTCTTTAAGTTTGTAGACATTTTACAAAGTTGATACATGCCAGTTATTCAAGAGCGGGTACAAAAGTTTTTAATTTTAAATTTGTTGAATAATATCCTTACCTTATCGCATTATATGGCATTTACAAACTTTGTTACTATTATTTCAATTATGTTTTGTTAGCATGGATTTTAAATGTGCCCTACTAGTTTGCTCGAAACCTCGATGTCCTTAGATACATATATGATTATTGCATGGTTTTAGATAAATGTTGTTTTTCTTAATTTTTGCCTGATCCGTTTGATATGGACATTCTCGAAGTTCTCGGAATTGATTCCCGTCGTCCTTTAGTTGGAATTACTAGTAATTTTATCGCCGACAATGTTTTAATTTCGAAAATGTTCACGTCGTTATGTGTTGTGTGTGCGACTGACTGTGGCCACGTCCCATCTTGCAGACGATCTGGTGGCCGAGCGCGAAAAGAGCAAACTCCTGCAGGAGGAGATGGAGGCCACACTCCACGACATCCAGAACATGTGAACGCATCTCTCGCGTATACTCGCCCGCCACACTCGATACCGACAAAAAGTCGAATTTCCAACTTCACTAAACGTTCGAGTCACAACTGCGACCTCTACTTTTTGGTACTTTGTCGGCCGCAAGTATTCCACCTTTTACCTGATTTCTTATTTATTAACATCGATTCTTTTTTACTGTAGTTCTTTTATCGATTCAAGCTCTATTTTATCGTTCGACGATCCGAGTGAGACGGGCGGGTACATAGATGTTACTAGATATAGAGTAATTGCCAGCCGCTTTCTTTTTTTATTGTACCGTCAAGATCGAGTGTTTGCTACGACACCACTGCCATGTGCAATTTTTTTATTTCATACACAAAGTACTAATATAATTTTGGTATGCTGTTGAGAAGTGTATTTCCTCATTTGTTGTAGTCATTATTTAACGAGCGTGTCTGTTTATGAGTCTATTTAAGATCAAACTTTACGGAGATGTATGCAGCTAAAGTTACTGCTTTGTAGCACTTCTTATTATAAAAATGTTGACATTCCACTGTGGGGACCAAAACATTTTGGATTTTATTATATTATTCAAATACAATGCACATGATTTTTTTGTATAAAACGGTATTTCTTATGCGCGTAGAATGTATAATGTCTACCCGATTCAGGCAATAAGTGCATTTCTACTGGTTAACGAAACAAGTGCACCGTTTGCGTTTTTTATGAATTCTTTATTTACTTAATGGTAGTGAAGAGATTAGATATTTTTTATTTAGTGAGTGATGGTAACACGTAAAATATTGATATTTATAGGAATATGCTCGATATGAAGTATTGATATTCTATATTGTTTCATGAATGTTTCTTTTCTTGTGTCATAATTTCAGTTTGTTGTTATTTATTTAAATTAATCGATGAATAAATGACGACCCCTTCAATATTGTTAAGTAATTTGATAAAAAAATTCGTATACTGCGCTCGCCGTGTTACCCAACGCCGTGGGTCGTGGGGCGGGATGTCGGGCGGCGCGTGGCTCACGACCACACGCGCACACTATTGTATCGATCGACCGAGGGAAATCCGTCTTTTAAAATATTATCGATTAATGAATTGATAGATAAGTTCGTGAGAAATAAATTAATGATTTTAAGAGTATTCTAACACAAGTGTTTATAAATATATTATATTATTATTTTTAGTTTGTTGTATTTTTTTTTGACTAATCCGTGTGGTCTCCTTCTCATTTATCCACTCACCGTAACATCATCGATTCCATCAGCTATCATACGAATGCATCTAAAATGTGATCCGACACGATTGAGCTGATTCAGCGCATACAATTTCAGACCATTACTCAACATTAAAATATTCCTGTTCATTAATTGTCATCAACGAAAGTCCGACATTGGAAGTTATGGCAGTGTTGTATAAGGGAGCGGTACGGGCCATTTCCGATCATATGTAAATACCATCGTTGGGGTCGCGGGAAGGGGAGACCGGGACGACCGCATGCATTCCGGCCAAAGGAAATTTCGTCTCATAGCCGAGAGTGAAAGAGAACCCTCCGATCCTAGTAGCCAATTAGCCACGCATGGAGGTGTTAACGCATGAACCCGAGAGCCGTCTGGCATCATCGACATGATCATATCGAACGATAGAACCGGCTCATTAGCGAACGAGCGAAGCATGAAGGTGCTAACGCATGACCATCGAATCGATACAGACGTAACAGCCAGTTATATCAGCATGAAAGGACTCTTGATCCTATCCCACTGAAACGGAAGATCCCGCCGTTCTCGCAAATCGAGAGTTCATCACCGTCGCCTATCGCAGATGACCTGATCGGCGAGATCGAGAAGTACAACGATATCGGAGATGACATCGACGACTCCTTCGTGGAGCTTATTCCGGGCGTGGACCCCAACCGCAGGCAAATAGAGGCGATGCGCGAAGCGGCGCGTAAGGAGCAGGAGAAGAAGGAGGCTGCAGCCGCCGCCGCCGCTGCCGCCGAGGCTGCGAAGGCTGCTGCAGAAGCGGCTGCCGCCGCTGCTGCTGCTAAGGCGGCGGAAGAAGCGGCTAAGGCAGCGGAAGCCGCTGCAGCTGCAGCA
>PDGT01000052.1:2438507-2481320 GCA_003671415.1 Megathymus violae
CGCCGAGGGCGCTCCTGCTGCACCTCCCGCTGAGGGTGCCACACCACCTGTAGAGGGAGCCCCCGCAGTTCCGCCAGCGGAAGGTGCCGCTCCTCCGGCTGAAAGTGCTCCCGGGGCACCTCCGGCAGAAGGCGCCCCTGCGGCTCCACCTGCAGAAGGCGCTCCACCCGCAGAAGGCGCTCCGCCTGCTCCACCCACAGAAGGTGCTCCGGCCGCCCCACCGGCTGAAGGTGCTCCGGCCGCCCCACCGGCTGAAGGAGCTCCGGCCGCCCCACCGGCAGAAGGTGCTCCGGCCGCCCCACCTGCTGAAGGTGCTCCGGCCGCCCCACCGGCTGAAGGTGCTCCGGCCGCCCCACCAGCTGAAGGAGCCTCAGCTACACCTGCTGCACCACCAACCGATGGAGCCCCGGCCGCTCCCGCAGCCCCGCCAGCTGATGGAGCACCGGCCGCCCCGCCAGCACCAACTGCTGAAGGTGCCCCTGCCGCTCCGCCAGCACCACCTACTGAAGGCGCCCCTGCCGCTCCACCCGCTGAAGGCGCCCCTGCCGCTCCACCCGCTGAAGGCGCTCCCGCAGCTCCCGCTGCTCCCCCAACGCAGGCAGCTGCACTTGCCACTGAACCCGCTCCTGCTCCCGCTCCTGCTCCTGCTTCCGCTCCAGCTCCAGAAGCGGCTCCAGCGCCAGCGGAAGCTGCGCCGCCGTCATAAAACCTACTTTGTTTATTCTTCGTTAACCCTTGTTGTAAATCTACGCATACATAGTCGGCCGAATTATAAATGTATTAAGCGGTCGCATATAAAGTGATGTTTATTTTTTATATTTTAAATAAATTGATATCGAAAACGTAGCTGATGGAATAGTAATTCGGGTCCCTTAGTGTAGAGCGATGTATAGGATCGATCCGTAAATGCATGCAAGTTACCTTGGATGACTAACGAGGAACGATGGAGGAGGATACGTACGGAGTGAGGTCTGAGAGGGACGGTGGTGTCCGCAGACGACCTGATCGCCGGCAAAGAGATGTTCCACGAGATAGGCTCGGAGCTGGACGGCGCTTTCGACGACATGGGGCTGCCGGCCGCGTCGCCGCTGCGCGCCTGCCCGCGCTGCACTTGCTGCCACTGACGTCACCACCGACACCGGCCCGACGTCACCGACTTGCTTTTTAATACGCATTTAAGCCAGTAAACGATATCTGTAATGTTTTTTGTTTTCGACCGCTTCTATTAAAACGTCCAAGACACATGCCGCTTTTCTAAACTGCATGAAACGGAGTGTATCATCGATTCATTTAAATCTTAACTCGAAAGCTTGCCGACAACCGCGCATGGCTTCGGAATAACAGGAGCGCAACATGTAAGCATAATTTTATTTTTTACGCCCTCGGCGACGCAATGCCGAGTTAATTTGCTTTAAAACTTGACTTTGAAAGGTTCAGTAGATTCAACGAGTACTCGTAATAGCTCCGGAACACCGGTGAATTTAAATTTAGACCTTGGCTACGTCAATATTGTTGTAATTCAATTGTCAGTCAATACACTCAATTTGCCATGGAATATGTAGATAATAAATCAAATAGAGAGCTCTTACGGTTGTTTCCAAAGTAATTTTGACGTATCATGTTATGTTCAGACGAGCTTGTGGCCGAGAAAGAGAAATACAAGGACATCGGTGATGACCTCGACACCGCGTTCGTGGAGCTCATCCTTAAGGAATAAGGTCAACGGCGAGCCAGCCTGGCCCATGCCGGGCCATTCCAGCACGGTGCGACACCGGCACCACCACCAGCCCGCGATTCATAAGATCTGCACAATAGCTTACTTTATATTTTATACTCGTTTAAAGTATTACAATCCATACCATAGATTTATGGCGGTATTTATTTTCGATTAATATAATAATAAATAATTTATTATTCAGTTCTTTGTTTTATTTTTCTACATTAATAAGAATTAAAAGTAAATAGCGTGAATACACTAGCGGTAGTACTATGCTGTTCTGTAATGATATGTGTCTCGTTTAGTTGGTAGTAAATTTTTGTGATACGTTTATTACAAATTCTTTTTTGATAAATTGAAGAATAAATAAATTTCAATTTTGTATTAAATATACAAGTTATCTGAATTTTATAGATTAACCACTGTTAATTAATCTATATTATTCATTTATTAATGTCGGAACAGTAACGTATTTAAAAACAGCCTGGACATCGCATGGAAAGCTTTTTGAACTAAATCGTTATTTTGTTACTTAAGAAAATTACAATTGAACAGACACTAACTAAATTATTCTATATCGATTCGTATCTTAATTGGGTATACGATCAGTCGCACAATATCAGGGGGCGCGGTCTTCCCACACTAAAATCTGAGTGCGGCCGTTGCCGTGTGACTGATGTGGTGCCGACTGCAACAGTCTATGTATATGTATACTTAATCTGTAGATAGCAACATGTTATGCTATTAACTTTAGGTACCATTTTGTTATGACGGAATAAATATTGTTCTTTCTTTCAAATGTGGAAGCACTTAAAGATGTTGGGGACTGCAAAACAAAATTATTTGAAATGCCCGCTTTCAGCACTTCCCTAATACGTAATGATTAAAAAACTGTTGTGACCATGTCGGACCACCTAAATTGGCATTCGAAGGAGCTACAGATGTTTGAATTGCATCCAATACACATGTTTATAGTAATCTATAGTCTATTTTAATTCTAAAAACAAGTGAGTTTTGTATATACGGACGAATTTCCGTATTTGAAATTCTTTTACCAATTTTAAAGGTACATTCTTTCGGATTGACATAGACTATAATATATCATGAATATTGATTATTCAGCCAACCCGAACGAAGTCTGGACGGGCCGCTGGTTAGAACGAATATGTGATATCTTACAAGAATAAAAAAGATCACGAATTTATTAATTCACTAATTGATCAGTTTTTCCGGTTATTATACTATTATAATTGTGTACCTTATAATCGTTGAAATCGACGACAGTTTTTAAAACAAATTAATATTTAAATGTAAGTTTTTTTTTATACACAGACATTACAAGCTTGTTTTTCTATTTTAACTCTGTTAAAATCTTATATCATAATGCAATTAATTTGATTCACATTTCAGTTACTATGTATGTACGATATTAAAAATCACAGCGGAATAATGTTTTTCTTACGAGATATCACATCAAATTTGTTATGACCGTCTGCTTGGTAGATTTGTAGATACATATGTGCGTACATAGATTAGAACAATAGACGCTTGCTGATTCCCGAATTTCGCATTAAAATCACTGCTGATTCCGCGATGACAGACTATACATTACATTTATTATATATATATATATATATAGCAAAAGTAATTAGATAATGACACATTGTAGTGCATCAGCAGTGATTTTGACCAGTGAAATTCAAGAATGACCATGTACTTAGTTCATGAAATAAAAAAATAACTGTCGTATTAAGGAACGTTTATGTTGAGAAAAAAATTATGTTGAGAACATGCAACATACGCGCTTCATTCGCAAGAGATTGAACCATTAACAAACATAGATGTATAGTTTCATCAGAGGCACTTTCCAAATCTGTCATGTTCTTGAGATCCCTGCAGGTAGGTGCAGGTCGCGTTTTTTGTTTTCTATAATTTGTACAGCACCGCTAATAATATTATTAGAAGCGCGCAGAGCCATGTCTTTTTATATTTCATTTAATATGATTAAATTAATCAATCACTGACCTTTTGCTTCATAGTCAAACTTAAATAAATATGTGGTACTACCTCACTATGCTGATTGATTATTTCGCTTTCGCATCTCGTTGTATGTTCTCGTGTTTCGTCATATGGTACCTATATCACGCTTAACCTTGCCAAAGCCACACCAGTCGCATAGGTACGTTGTGTAATTTGTGAAAATTATACTCTATGATCTACACTAATATTATAAACAGAGAGAGAGAGTTTTGTGAGTTTGTGTGTCCGGAAGGTAAGCTCTGCGACCACGGCTCTTATTTGAAAAATGTTACCCTCAGAAAGGTACATTATGTTGGATGGACGTAGCTTTTATGTCAATGGTATGCGTATAATAATTAATTGCTGAACCAGCACAAAGACAGACTGCTGATCTATGCATGCGATTAAATTTTAACCGATCGCTTTCTGTAAATGACAGATATATGAGAAAAACATATTAGGGGTCTTTATGAA
Organism: Megathymus violae; assembly: GCA_003671415.1. Lineage (NCBI taxonomy): Eukaryota > Metazoa > Arthropoda > Insecta > Lepidoptera > Hesperiidae > Megathymus > Megathymus violae. The sequence continues at coordinate 2,442,718 of PDGT01000052.1, forward strand.
CGCAATATAACACAAAACAATAGTTGTTATAAAATTTGTGTCTGTTTGTCTTTGCGTTTGGGTGCGCTAATCTCAAAAGCAGCTCAATCGAGTTTATTATGGTGACTAATATATTGCAGTAAACATCACATAATATTTAAAGTAATTTTCATTTCAATCCGTCCCTAAATAAAAAAAAGTTATAAATTAATATATTTATAATCCATAGAATGGAAAAACATAATCCTCAAACAATGCATATGCTATTTCTAAACGTAAGGCATAGTTTTCCTGCGAGGGCGGTTTATTAAATTTTTTGTGTGGCTAGCCACAAGATTTATATAATTTATATTTGTACGTAATGTAATGTTCATCTGAAACTTAAATATTTCTTACGTATGTAAATCATGTATTCTAAACGGAAATAAAGATTCTTAAATCTGAAAGAAACCTCAGCCTCGAGAGTAACATTTATTGCTTAGTTTATTGTGTTCGATCGGTTAAATACAAAGAAAAAAATGTTTTTTTTTTGTTATGAATAAAATCACCACCTCAGCAATGTTTATTAAAAACTAACTGCCCGACTCGACTTAATTCGAGTTAAAAAAATCAATGATTATTACATGATATATCAGCCTGTACCCATCCAGAATAATATACCTTACGCATATACACAAACAAGTAAAATTCGTATTGTTTCCTTATAATATTAGTATAAATTAGGTATTTTTTGGATTTATATTAGTTGAAAAATTTTACCTGTTTTAGTAGTAACCTTTAAAAGTATTTTTAGAGTATTACTTAAAGGAACACATTTCTGAGTAATAATTTCGGTTTGGAAGATTAGTAATTCGTTACATGCTTGTCATAATTACTGTTTTTTTTTTCATTAAGTAAGACTTCAACTGCCATTAAACTTCGATGTAATAAAATTAACAATACTAACATATAGATAGGTGTCTATTGTACGAAAGTTAAAATTAAATATTACAAATAGCGTTAATAGTTATTTGCCAGTTGCAAAGAATAAAATAATTTAAATAAAATATCCTCAAATCTGCATAACAATTTCATAATTTTTACACAATTGCACCTATCAAAATCTTTCTCTGAAATAAATGTTCACACTAACATACTAACATGTTACTAACATTGACTACAGACGAGGTGGTGGAGGAGCGCAGTAAATACAAGGCGATCGCGGAAGAAGTGGACCAGACCTTCGCAGACCTCTCTGGATATTAAATGTAACTCGATCCCGTATTTTTTGTAAGAACAGAATTTCACAAGCAATTATAGCAGATGTGATTTTGTCATAAACGAGAAAAATCTTGTTTATAGTTAAAAGTATTCGTAAAGACTAAGTCTTTAATTTAAGCACTGAATATACACGCTACTGCTCCTAATATCAAATAAGAAGATCACATCTGTTTTGCTTATCAGAAAATAAAATAAATGATTGATAGCTTTCTTTTGCCAATGCACTTATGAAATAATTATGTGCAATTCAATTAAATACATTGTTACAATTATGAAGTTGGCATGTTAGTATTTTTTATTTTTACAAAACTGCATTTCTAAACGACATGTAGTCTGATAATATTATTTAATCTGTATCTTAATATAAAAATTGCAAGAACTTAAAATGTACATTCTACGCTGTACATATTGAAATGTATTTTTTGAAAATAAAACAATATAAAGTTATCTTTGTTAGAAAAAAATGTCATTAAAATATTAAAAAATTAAATGGGACATACTTATAGCGATTCGCAAAAATTGGTGTATACTTTACGGTGACAAGTGACGACGCCAACGTCGTAAATAAAGATAGAAGAAACCAAAAGGCATAAATTGTTGCATAGACTCACAGTGTGCTTGAATATAATGCTAAAGGTTAAATTTAAAATTATGATTGTGATGACCACTTAGAAATTCAGATGAAATTATTATAAAATTGGGCTTCTGTGATATAATGTGGCATTTATGTACAGCGTTTATAATATTGATTGTATTCAATATTAAAATTTTCTATGTGTTCTTTAAATGTAATTAACGTGCGTTTGATGTGTAAATCTTTAAATTTTTATCATATTATAAATCAAAGAGCTAATGTTCAAACTATCAAGAACCGATCGATAGAACTTAAACATTATATTTCTGTATAAATATTTTCTGGATTCAGTAACAACAATTAAGACATGTTGCATTTAATTTAACATTATTCAACATTAATAAAAAACCTTTTTTATTCGATTTTGTCCTAAATTATTGAAATATAAATATTAGGCCAATGATAAAGCAATAATTAATTTTGTCGCAGTTTAAATTGGACCACCAAACGCAACTTTGAGACATGAAGAAAAGATCGTTAATTTTTGGAAAGTTTATTTGATACACAATGAGATGATATTTAGCTTCGTACATTCAAAACTGTTTCTTTGGAAATGTTTCTGGTGGCGTAAACATAAATAATCAAAAGCTTGAACGTTTTATATAAAACGTTTTAACAATGTTACCGGAATAGACTCTAATGATTTTCTGTAATTGTTACAAATAATAATATGACTTTATTATCAAATTGCAATAATGACACTGCCGTTACGACGAAACTTCCTTTCTAATCGTAATCCTTTCTAATCCTGTAGTAATAGTAAAACTAATTCTTATGAGAAAACGAGTTACATTGCGTACTTATTATAATATTCAGTTTTCTTAGTCTTTGGTAAAATTTAAATTTAAATTTTGTGAAATTACCCATATTATAATTTTGAAGCTTACTTTACCTTGTCTTTGGTGTTTCAAAATAAATTTTAAGCAGTTATAGATATGACCATAGATATTGATATAAATGAGGTGTTTCAAAATATAATGTACGAAATCAGAGGCGGCTTTACTTATGGTGCAGGGTGTGTGTTGCACACGGGCGCAGCGGTGTTGGGGGGTGCCGGCCGCGACACTTATAGTGAATCTGCGCACCTGTTATGACGCCGGGCGTTATATCTCAACCCCACATAAAAAGAGCTCCGGCTTGCATACATTTTGTATTTTTTTAATAAGCCGAAACGCCCGTGTTCAATCACTACCCTAACGACCTCTAGTAAGTGCGCGTTCAAAATGGAATAGATACAATTGTTAACATGTCTGTGGAAAATGGAAATTGTTAAAAATGTTAATGGAAATTGAAAAAAAAAAATCGTCTTTCATACTAGCAGGATTGGTAATTTTGTATGGACAGTCAATTTTTTTATAATTTCTATTTATTGACATTGACATAACATTTATACTACATATTGACATGTTAACATTTGTACGTATTCCATTTTGACCGCAAGCTTACTAGAGATCGCTAGGGTAATGATTGCACACGGGAACTACATGGGTTAGAGACGCCTCTGTACGGAATCCTGGCTAAGTTTGTGTGCCTTTACACTATACTACCAATTGTGAAACGTATATGAAACTGTTAACTCTCCATTGAATTCAATAGTAACGAGTGACAGTTAATTGTTATGTTTAAGAATAGAAGAGCTGAATAAGGAGGCGCCATGTTGGAAGTCGATTTAAATAATCGATAACAAAGAATTTTGTATCACTATAGTATATATTTCAATATAATATAAAGTGCAGTTTAAACTTGAAACACCTCTAACTTTTTTTATATAACAACAAATCAAGTCAACGAAAAATATTTTTTATTGGAACTTTATCTTGTTATACCTACATTTGAACAAATCTGGTGCGTAAAAAATTACTAACAGTAACTCTTAACGGTAGGTTAGTGCAGTTTTTGTACGTTGAATAAGCTTTTCCGTACTGTAGATGATCGTAATCTTTTATATTGTAAAGCCAGAAGGCTCGGCTGAAGTAGCTTTTCTTATTTATAAAGTGTGTTGAAGCTTTGGAGATCCTTTCCACTCTGAAAATATACGTTTTCATATAATTAAGCTTAGTTTGATTTTTCCTCCTTATTCACATTACTTTATTTTGTTCCCCTTATTACTTAATAGCGGTAAAAAATATCGGTTCCTAACTATCGAGGTTGAACAATTCTAGAATTGACCAAGTTTTATTAAGTGGATTTTTGTGGGTTTTCATTTAGGATGTGTTTTACGAGTCATTAACGAATCTTAATATATAGATATCCGTTCGTACCTACAGCACACATTAAATTAGGTTAAATTTCTAGCTATAAAGCGCTCAAAGCTGACGGTTTGCGATCGACCGAGTTGTATTAATATTACTGTCGGCAGTGGAACGGGTGACCGCTACTTTCGAGAGCTTCTGCCCTTCGTAGGACACGAAGCCGTGAGTCTCGGCTGTTATAGTTACATAATTTGTTGAACTATGTCTATAGCTTTCGGACAGCGTAAGAACTTTGGTTGTAGTAGGGTTACCTACTACTCCTTCCCCATTCCTGATTCGAGTGTCATGGTGAAATAAGCTCGCAGCGTCCTAAATACGAATAGATATTCGCGCAAAAGATAGAAGTGATCGCTGACTAATTGAACCTAAAGTCCTAGCCGGCTCGAAATCATTCATTATATATTATCTGAATTTCGTAAGACATCTTTAAAACACGATCACCTCATCAGCTACTCGCCCTTTAAGTTAATGAGTGTTTTGTATTATGTTGGCTCGAGTCACTGCAACACTACAAATTGTAGTTACAACGTGTGGCTTTTTTATTGATTGATTATTAAGTTGTACATTTTCACATTTATTATTAATATTACGTCTAGTTTCCGTGTTGCTGTAAACTAAATATATGAAGAATCAATGTAAGACATATTTAATAATGTAAATTTTAACGAAAACCAGTATTAATTAAAAGCAACCCAGGAACATTTCTATACAAGGCGCGTTAGCAATGCAATGCCTGCTAAGAAGGAAGCGATGGACTCGCTTCTGGCAGAAACGGGACTAGTGGTCTAGTTATGGGATGCCACCATCGGACTACTAATTACTATTATTATTTGAATAAATCACTTAATAAGCCGCAGGTAAGAAATATAGTGTTTGTATTTTGTGACTTTGTGTATATGTAAATGTAAAGTAATCTCTGGAACCACAGCGCCTATTTGAAAATTTCTTTTACCGTTTTCAAGATACATTATGCAGGGTGGACATGGGCAAATATTATAAAATTTTCAACCCGAACGAGTCGGGACGAGCTGTTATAAATTTTGTCATTTAGACCAAAGTGATGACAGTAATCGATTGTCGTAGTATTTAGTACTTCTGTGATGCGATCTAGATGTTTAAACTCGAAATCATCCGCGCAGTAACTGTTCCCACACACGAAAATATCGCAGCGCAGATTGATAGGTATCTATCTATAGCACGTATTGTTTGGCTCTTTATTTAGTCCATCGTTGAGAGATTAGCGCCGTTTCAATGTTATCTGACAGGCGATCTTGGAACTAATATACATATATTGTGCCGGGTGAAATTAGGTATCGACATAATATTAAAATACAAGCGAATACATGTTTTAGTTTGATAATACATTCGCTTCGTTCGCCTTAAAAATATTGATAATACCAAGCAGAATGTCATGAAATAGATAAATTTAACGTTGCCGAAGGCGTACAACTCGCCGCCAGCACCGACCTGGAATGATATATCATCATCTCGCACGGTATCAGGATCAACGTATGTAGCCAAGTACGTATTAGGTATGTCAAGATATAGCAAGAGGCCGCGTGGAGCTGCAATAACTTCTTGTAACAACATATGATATCCAGAGTAGAATGTTTGATACGATGAAACCAAAGCGTCTTTCCATATTCGAATTAAATGTTTTATGGTGACCTCAACCCGAAGAATTGTATGATCATCCGAAAGGGAAGCGGACATTTCTTGTGTGGCGTGTGGGAGTGCGATGGTAATCGTGGCGTCTGTCGCTGTTGCGATGGCGGATCGGAATCCTGGATTTTTGGCACCGAAAATAGTCGGACGGTCGGGAGGCGCGCGGCGAGAGCGCGAGGGTGGCCGCGCAGTGCGTGTCGCTCCGCCGTGTGAACAGCCCGTTCGTGAGGTGAGTGCTGCCCGTGCACCCCAGTGGCCTGGATACCCCTGGACACCTGCACCCCACCGGACCTCAAACCGCGAAGCGTCTCGCCAGGATCGCGGGTGACAGTGACTTAAGTGGCGTGATCAGTGGAGTATCCAAGCTACTGGACGTTCACGGATGACTGTGGTGTTTCTAACCTTAACTAGTCGAAGTGGGAAGAAATGTGATATGCTAGGAACCTTAAGGAGACGTGGAACGCGCGCGTTTTTCGTCGGTGTGACTCGGGTTTCAGTGCGCGCGCGGCCTCGCTGAAAATAGTGGTCGCACGCGCCGCCGCGCATAGCTTTCGGCCTATTTGCGGCATCTTCGAGCAAGAGTATTTATTTAGCGATATGAGGAAACACGTCTCAATTTTTATTTAGATTCGAACATGTTCCTTTTGTCTGAATAGGGTCAATAAGAAAATTCGCTTTGCAGGTGTCTTATTACACTGATTTGACCTTATTTTTTATATCTTTATTGGAGCTCTCTAGTTGAATGACAAACAACAGCAAAAATTAGATAGCTACGTAAAATACACAGTTCGACATACATAATTATAATAATAATTTAATAAAAATGTACCGATTTATGTCATGATATATGTACTTTTTCTTGTAAAATATATACTTCAAATACGCACCCCTTGTATATTATTACTTATAGACTTCAAACAATTATATTTTATCAGTTTAATAATTTCAAAGATTTAGGTGACAAATCGTATCAAAAATTTACTTACACCTCTCAAAGCAAAAACATAAAAAACAAAAAAATTAATCTTTACCTAAAAAGTATTAATAAATTAAATAATAATGAGCTAGGCACTTAGTTCTAAGCCAAACAATTAATTTTAGTATTTATTATATGTATTTTATTTCACAGATAAAGGATCTTCAACGTTATATAGATCTAAACACACGAGTTTATTTATATCAATATTTAATATTAGCAGCAAGGAATGTCTGAAGACGTCTTTAAATTTAAATCATTTACCCATTAATTAATAGCGTCAATGACAGGACACAGATGATGGCAGCTTTGGCATGAGATCAAAGGGGTTTCATGCGGTTTACAAAAGCACTTTATTTGGAATATTTACCTACCATTATGCCACGAATTAAAGTTCATTTGTTTTACGACAAATTACCTACAATTCTTGATACTTCATGAAATATCTTTAAAGTTAAATACGATGGAATTATAATGCAACGTTTATGTAATACTTTGATTAATACATATGTTTATTTATGACAGTTTCTGTTACATCTATTTATTATAAGTTCATGTTCTCTGTGTGGGAGTATGGGGGGTGCTACGCAATGTCTAAAGTTCTATACCGTTATACATTGTGTTCAACAAAGTAACACCTGATAGATACTATTAATTACTTTATAAGTATTATATCATTTGTGATATTCTATGTCGAGTTATGTTGCAGAAGTTGTTACTGACTACAATTTGATATGAAATAATTCACTTTAATGATGTTTCACCTGTAGTCAGAACACTACCCTGTGACTTTAAATTTGGAACAATTTAGATTCAGTCAGTGATTTAAAACGATTTGTTCGTTTAGTGCCTTCATTTTACTTTTTATTGGTTTGCACAAATATTTGCTAATTATTAATGTTTTGAAATGCCATAAACAATAACTTATTATGTTATAATTTCATAATTAAGTCACGATTTAAAAGTTAAATCACATTCAATTTTAAGAGTAATTCATTCTTTAATGCCTAAATTCAATGGCCGTTCCTTGGATTAAAATCGTAAATTAGTCAATCAAATTTTGGTACAATTTAAGTAAGGTGGTATTTGTTGATAACACAAATAATGATTTTTTAAAAGGCTAATTGCGTCTATGATACAGGTAACATAATACATAGATATAAATGCAACTCACTTTAAATTCTTCTTAAACAATATTTCAAATGATAACTACACAGAGATTGTAATTAACAAAAAACATATTTGAGCATTATGTAAATTTCTCAAACTTCTTCACCACCTGCCGGGTGGTCGATACGAAATGCGTTTATTTTTGTTAAAAACATCGGTTACCGTTGTCAGCTTGCCAGAAATAGTTGTATGTCATGATTTGGGCGTTATATTCGCGATGGTTCCAGCCAAACCCGCTAGTTTTCGATTTTAGAACGCCGATTTATGGCCGACAAAATTATTCATTTGAATTACCAAATTAAATTGTTTATTTTTCTCTATCTGGAAAGCAGCGATAATATATATAAGTTTACATTTCAATCTTTTAGTTAGCATAACTTGTGTAATTTAGTCATAAGTAACTACTTACTCTGTCATCAAGATTTAGTTATATATTAATGCTTGTCTTGTTATGTTATAACAAACAATGTAATAACAAAAATGGTTACAATTGCATTATCTATGGGATGGATAGACTGCGCTAAACACTGCAAACAGCCACAAGACTGTTCGTAAGGGATTATTGGTCTTTTAATACCTACGGAGTTATTGTTATGTGCAACATACTTTAACAAGAAAGAAAAACTAGGATCATAACAAAGACCTTCGGATATTACATTTTTAATTAAAGATATGCTTTCGCGCAGCAGTCACAATTGTGACCTGTCGGTAGTATTCAGTGTCTTAACTGCAACAAGGAAAAACATAAGTTACCAAGGGTGGAAAAATAATATTTAACTATTTTATAATTCAATTATGAAGACTTATGACTTTATTACTATGTTCTATGTACATTAACATATAACAATCAACACACAATTATAATAGGTATATTAATTATAGTAAATACTGTTTAATCATAGTTAATTTTAAGATAAAACAAATTTTTAATTTAAGTTCATTAAGTATAGTCTGAGAGCCTCGCCTTTAAAACTAATTTTATAAATGTAAAACTATGGAACTATTCTACTATACCATTAACGTAGTAAATATGATATTGCAAAGAAATTTGTGTCTGTTTGTAATAATATATAATGCAGTGTCGAATATTATTTATATTATATATTTGTATGTCTCTTTGCCTTTTCATAAAATCTTCATATACACATTGTTTCCACATACGTACAATATAGACAAAATTATAAGTGTCTAAATAATGATTATTTAACAATTATTTTGAAATGAAATGAAAAGAAACTAAATATTATGATTGTTATTGTTCAATGTATTTACAACAACTTTTCGACAGGCAAACTGAGCCATCGCTTATACAAAAACCTACCGTTAGCGATTCCCTGAGAAAAAACGGCAAAGAACTTCCAAGTGGTCGTTTTACTAGTCACAATTAGAGACATTACTCATAGCTATATATTAAACTCATGTCCAAGCAGTCTTGTATTTACATTAATCATCTGGTTTGTAATAATCCGTTTTCTTAAGAATGCTTATGACGTCAGTTTTTAATTTACAGTATGGCATTTCCGTCGATTCTAACAAAATTTTATTATATTTGTTTTCACAACTACCGTCGAAACAGCCATCAGTTTTCAGTCTGAAATTTGGTACAAGTAGTTTAACGTGAAATAATTAATTGTAAATATGCTTATTAAATGAAGTGAGATCAAAATGTGTATGATAACTGAAAGAAAGTTCGAATGATACTCCACCGGCTATAGTTGCCTTTTTAAAAGAGACATTAAAATACACGCTGTTGTAATTTTTTTACATGAATACACCATATTTTAATACAGTTTTTGTAAATGTCGTCCAGTTGTGACCTAAATTACCCTAAATTTGTACCCTAATTGTAAATGTGTACCCTAAATTTTATATCACAGTTAAAGAGAAGATTCGATGATGAGGTTAAAGAGAAGAAATTAATCTCATCGTCACTCGTGACACAACTATTAAAAAGTTCACTTCGCAAATAATCAGTGTTAAGTTACTAAATAACTAATTGAAGGAAACTCGTCATGACTGCTGAAAACGGGGACGGATACACACAGATGTCTAGCTAGATTTACTTTCAGTGTACATAAAGACAAAATATCAACGAATGTTTTCTATCAGGACACCACTGAGCTGAACTTGGACTTAGAATAAAATAAAAATAAGAGGGTAGACTTATTTCAATTCAATATATTCATCAATTTTAATAATATTTGAAATAAAATCAATAGAGAAGGATATAATATTAGCATAGACTAATGAACTCTAATATGACACCAGGGGAAATGGGAAATGCGAAATGATAACAGTGAAACAAAAAAAAATCTGGGTCATGTAATTTATATGATAATTTCCGCTTCAAATTCTAAAATTTTTATATTTCCATGTGCTTATTTTCAAATTAATTCGACATCCGAAGAAGGCGAATTATTTAATTATTCCATCCAATAATATACTTCAATAAATATATGCCATGTCGTACACACCTATGTCTATCTATTTATCTGTCTTTCTTAGTCCACTGCTGGATATAGGCCTCCCCAAATTTCCTCCACTTCGACCATATTGCGTCGAGTTAATATCAGGCGTTAAATAAATTGCAATAACGAGGACGATGTTTAGGATCATTAAAAAGTACAACAAGAACATTCGAAAAAAATAAATAAAAAAATTCAATGTCTTCCATGTAAAGTTTCTCAATACTTATACTAAATACTTATACTACGAGTACTTTTCGTATACTGCACGGTATTAGCACATTACGGTGGATATATAACGGGAGATAGATTTACTGTTTTTTAATGTATTTAAGTCATAAAAACCTAGAAAAATTAGATTTTGTGCGGATACCTTTATATTCCTTTGTATCCGTTTCGAAAGTTAAAAACAAAATAGCGAGTTTTTCTACTATTTAGAAAAGTAGAGAAATGTTTGTATATTTATAACTTAGTGTAGACCATTTATCCCGTTTCTAGTACTAACGGTTCCACGACAAAATCCTGACTGATCTTAGCATTCACTACGTCGATCATCGTATTAAATCCTAGATACAAATGAAATAAGAGTATAAGAAAAACTACTTCAATCTATAGTTGATAGTATCAGGCGTTACTTTGCGGAAATTCATTGTTATTAAATTAGTATTAATTTACTTTGCAACAATCCGCAAAAAATTTTCTTCAATGTAACCGTTGCTTTTGTTGAACACTAGCAGTGTCATTACAGACATTAAATGTAGAACTTTAATATTAAGTCTACATTTTTAAACAACCGTACGCACTTGTGAATAGATCAGGAAAAAACAAAAGTTACATGAGAGTCGCTAGTCACTAGTGGCTACGAGAAAATTTTCTAGAGCGGTTCGGTTTTCAAGGATACGTTAAGAATTCTGTTTCGTTTAAACTTAGCAGTCTTTAAGCCTCTCCGAAAGTACTCGGCTGGTGTAAGACTTTCGGAAACTTAAGTTAATAACGAAACTCCTAATCTCGAACTAAAGCAGCAAATTGGATTACCAGGTTCCCACAACAATTATGATAGACCTGTACCCTGCAGAGGCCGTAACGGGCTACTAATAATTATTATTAATTATGATTACATTGTATGGATAAATGGTTTAAAGGATTTGATTGTTGAAAAATTCCGCCTCATTCTCCTGACGGATCGAATACAACTTCCATTTAATATAGAAACGTTTTCTTAACGATATAAGGTTATTCCTCTCTCCTTTGCCATTCACCCCAATGTTTAGGGTAATTAGACTTTATTTAGTAGTACTTACAGTAAGCAGCCTGCTTATATTTAAGACCGTAACGAATTAAAACCTTGCTTTTCAGCCAAATTATACTCGGTTCGCTCAACAATTATGGATATGAGTACATGTTATATATTATGTATGTATATATAGGTATATAAAGCTGAAATTCACTTTGAAATTACTTCAGACTACTGTTAGGGTTAACAAATATTATTATAAAATCCCCAAAGATTGCGTAACGTGCCATTCAACTTTACGTTAGTTGTGGATCAAATGTAAAATCGGGATGTTTTTCCGTCAAATTTGTTCTTTATCGGAATTAGCCGTACGCAGTCTGTTTTTGTAGCAATTATAAATTTGTTATCAACTCTTTTCCACGGCTTTGCATGGCCAAAAACATACTGACATATTGGCTGACTGAAGTTAGCGGCTCACAACAGCGTTTGTGTTTGTTCTCCTTCTTATAAATCTATTTGTAATTTAAATCTCATCATCATTAGCTCGAACTACTTTCTTATATATTCCAGTAACATGTTTGTATATACGTGTGTGTTGAACAGTAAGTATATTTTTAGCCCAATTTATCTTCGCGTATTCGTGTCAGTAAGTGACACATAAGATAAAATTGTTTTTTTTTTATTATATAGAAACAGAAAATTGGGTCGTGAAGTAACATTAAACGTAAATATAGGTTAAAATTGAACTGGAGATGGTTGCAGCAGCCCTGCGCTGAGTTTTTTGGCAACGTACCAAGCGTGAACGCTGTTATAAAATTAAATCAATTTAGCATTCATCATGTGTACTAGGCACACGGTTCTGATACACTGCGGCGCGCAATGAATACCCTTTAAAGATTAAACGTTTTCTTAGATGTCCTTGGCTCAATGACATGTTCTTGTAAGGTACCACATTAAGTTAATAAGATAAGCGATCCTTAAGTTACGAGGTATAAATGCAATCGTCACAAGTTATCTTCTATGAATTACTCTGTACTCGTGCGTTGTGTGCAGAAATATCATTGTAGGTATAAAAAATTCAGGGTTCGTGTTATACAAAGCAAAAATAAATATGTTGTTTTTTAAATCTTCTGTTTTGGCCAACGGATACCTAGTGAAAGAAATCCAACAAAACGAAGGAAAGCTGATTAAGTACTTTACTCTAATATTATTTAGGTACATAATTAATTATACAGATAGATTACTATGCAGACAAAGACACACACAATTGTTTATAATGAATGTGATGATATGACTTGTACGACCGCACAGACTCTACGACGCGTACGATCATTCATTATAAAGATTATAATATAGAATATTAAATCTGTATAAGGAGCTGTTGTTCGTCAGCCATTCGGCCAAAATAGTGTAACAAATTTACGGCGCTTTTTATGTGCCCGCGAATTTGTCTGCGTGGAATTTAACAAAAAAATATTTATTTAAATTTTTCATAATTTTACAATTTTTCTAAAATGAAAGTAGCCTAAGTTACTCCTTATTATATCAGCTACCTGCTAGTGAAAGTCCCGTCAAAATCGGTCCAGCCGTTTCAGAGATTAGCCGGAACAAACAGACAGACAGACAAAAATTGTAAAAAATGTTATTTTGGTATATGTACCGTATATATATTCATATGCATGTTGTAAAAAGCGGATCTTTTAATATTACAAACAGACACTTCAATTTTATTTATTACTATAGATATCCACAAGAAAAAGAAAATAAGGTATAACCGTGCACCTATATGTTTAACATTATAATTTGTCAAAAACATTTGCTATGATTAAAAATCAAATATTTGTTGAATTTATTATTAAATTTACTTCTTTCCTTTCAGGCGTATTTATTTCGACAGGACCGTAAAGACACAAAGCCGCCGCCATGGACGCGATCAAGAAGAAGATGCAGGCGATGAAGCTGGAGAAGGACAATGCCATGGACAAGGCAGACACCTGCGAGCAGCAGGCCAGGGATGCCAACCTTCGTGCCGAGAAGGTAAATCATAGACTCATCGGTACAATCCAACGAAGGTACGCCAATACGTACAATACAAGAACAGCTGCAATCTCATTTTTATGGACTGGATTCTGGTGTTTGACTGCCATCCACAAAAGGCGGCACCAAAGAATAGCACTGCTGCGTTTTAGTAGCGTTTCAAAATATTTAGTAGACATATTATCACAGCAGGTGAAGTAGCATGTTTTAGAATTCATATTTAATTTCGCCCTGTTCGGCAACAAATAAAGTTCCTTTCGAACAAAATAGAAGAATCGAGCACTAAATTTCAGTGTTTACTTTAAACAATATGAAATTGTAGAATATGCAAAGTGGTGAAATATTGAATTATAATATTTAATTACTAAGTCAATACTCTACTTTTGCACTACTCATTGTAACTATTTAATAAAAGCAAGAAGAAAGTCGTTTTCGTTTTGTGCTACGGTTACAAATCCCAACAATTTTGCCTTACATTATCCAAAGACTGATGCTATTTAATTACCAATGTCCTTTTGCATTCCAGGTTAACGAGGAAGTCCGTGAACTTCAGAAGAAGCTCGCCCAGGTCGAGGAAGACCTCATCTTGAACAAGAACAAATTGGAGCAGGCCAACAAGGACCTGGAAGAGAAGGAGAAGCAGCTGACCGCCACAGAAGCCGAGGTCGCTTCCTTGAACAGGAAGGTCCAGCAGATTGAGGAGGACTTGGAGAAATCTGAGGAGAGGTCCGGCACCGCCCAGCAGAAACTGCTCGAAGCCCAGCAGTCTGCTGACGAAAACAACCGGTGGGTAGTCTAACAAAGAAATATTTCAAAAGGACTAAGAATTTAAAGAGTCAGGCTTTTCCCACCTGGGACCTGAACTATATGCTATGCCGCATCATAGATATTTATATCATGTGCTATCTGTAGTGAAAGTTACAGGAACACTGACATCGTTTTTACATTTTACGCAAAAATATACGGTGTTATAAAAAGCAACTACCGGTCTTACAGAATCGTTTAAATGAGTTTAATAATAAAACCGTAAACTTTTGTGAAAGTGCACTGCTTAAAAATATATTTAATATTTTTAATCACAATATAATTAAATTCTTAGTGTGGCTTTAACTTCCTAGTCCTAAACGCAAATTTTTTTTTTCGCGCTAGCAATAAAGATATTTTTTTAATATGTTAGTATACCTAAAACCTTGCTGTACTATAAGCAAAAATATACAGCAGTATTTAATTAACAGTATATTAAATACACGAAATTCCTGACTTCTATATTACACTTACTTTTTTTTAATTTTTTCCAGTATGTGCAAAGTACTCGAGAACAGGGCACAGCAAGATGAGGAGCGCATGGACCAGCTCACCAACCAGTTGAAGGAGGCCCGTCTGCTCGCTGAAGACGCTGACGGCAAATCTGACGAGGTACCTAAAATAAACTGTTTCCACGCCTACACAGTTAAATACAAACCACCGAAAAGAAGGCCAACTTCTAATGTTTATCACCTGACATAAAAATATGCAATAATTTCACATTAACATTTTTTTCTCAGGTTTCACGCAAACTGGCCTTCGTTGAAGATGAACTCGAAGTTGCTGAGGACCGTGTCAAATCTGGTGATGCTAAGATTTCAGAACTTGAAGAGGAATTGAAGGTACAAATACTTCGACTGAAAATATATGATCCCCATATTTGTGATCCTCAGAAGCGAGAATTTTATATGTGAAAAGAAATTAAACTCTCGTCTATCCACAATCTTCCTATTTAATTTTACTTCGACACGACGATAGCTAAACCTCGTAGAAAACGAGGACTGCCGTGGGACCTAGAGGGAGAGATAAGGAAGACGGACTGTTGTTGTTTTTTACTTTTGGGATTTTGTTGTATATAAACTCAGAGGTACTTAAATTTTTTTGTTTGTGTTTGATTGATGTTACTAATCAGCAATCTCATTGTAGGTCGTAGGTAACTCCTTGAAATCTCTGGAAGTGTCAGAGGAAAAGGCTAACCAGCGCGTTGAAGAGTTCAAGAAGCAGCTGAAGACCCTCACATCGAAGCTCAAGGAGGCTGAAGCGCGCGCCGAGTTCGCTGAGAAGACCGTCAAGAAATTGCAGAAGGAAGTCGATAGGCTCGAAGGTTCATATCATACAATAATAATATTACTTAACAAATTAAAAGAAAACGCTGTTCACAAATGTTTGAGGTTATTCTTCGATCTTTCTAGCACAAATGACCACGTAAAGGCCGCTTGTATTAACTGATTGATTGATTAAAATTTACATGACTTAAAAAACAGGAGTTAATGTAAACGATCATTTAATATTTTGATTTTCAAGTATCACAGCAAGAGGTTTGTATGAATAATTATAAACTTACCGAGAATTTTAAAAACTAAAAAGAATTAATGAAGAAAATAAATTTTCTAATAACTTAACTAAAACTGAATGATGTTTCTTCTCTTGAAGCTTTTTCATCTAATAAGACTGACATAATTAATTATTTTTTCTTTCATCGTTCAATCAAAACTAAATTTCTTTCGTAAAATTATTTAATAACAAATTTTACAGACGCATTGTTCAACGAGAAGGAGAAATACAAGGCGATATGCGATGACTTGGATGGCACTTTCGCCGAGCTCACAGGATACTAACCACCTTTAGTACTTAGTTTAAGATATTTCCGTCCGTTTACCTTACCTTTTGTCCAGTTTAGATTACCACCTCTTGTGCAAGAAACAATATTATATATAAGTTACCTCATTCGTGTTTTTGTTCTGTCCAATTTTAGTCGAAGTCGAAACGTCCCAATATTAGGTTTCCATTGTAGGTTAACGCTTTAATTTCAACTTCTTATTAATTAACCTTAACCTTTTCATTGATGTTTAGAGGTATGTCACTGTCCAAACCAAAATTGGAAGGTCCAAACATAGAATTATTTGTTTTATAGCAAGAATGTTCATTGTCAACCCTCTAAATACCATCACCTAGACCCCTGCTTTCTGTGTTGTAACTAATGTCTCATGCTTCGCTGCTACCGACGCGGATCAATGCTTCGAAGGTATATCTCATTTTTTAATCAAATAAATCAACTTAAATTTCTTATTAAAGCTATTTGCTTTTGCAATAAATTTATAATTAAACAGAACATAAAATATATTAATATTACTATGAACTTACTCACATATCTTCTCCTCTTCTTTCTTCTTTTCTTGTTTATAAACAAAACGTAAGTCTTTTTAGACTTGTGAGAAAAAGCAGGACAAAATTCTTGAGAGCCAGTTAATAAGCGTTCACCATTTTCTTCTTGGTAGGCCAGGACCGAACCTTTCTGATGCTAGAGTTTTTCACATGCAGCGGTGAACACTAACCATTGCGTGGTTCGTCCGCTTGTCTGTTCTCTGTTACCGTTAAAAAGGAATAAAGCCATAGTGTTTCGTCGTATGATATTTATGTGTAGCGGCAAGCGCTCGCCACCAGGCGAATCGTCTACGTGTTAGTTTGTACCATTAAAAGGAACAAAGTCAAAATATTTAATCGTAAACCTATTCATGTTACATTGCTGGTCAATAACGTGTTTTGTTGGGTGCAGACGAGCTGGGCATCAACAAGGACCGGTACAAGAGCCTCGCTGATGAAATGGACTCCACCTTCGCCGAGCTGGCCGGCTACTAGACACTCACTCCATAGTACACCACACTCACATATTCGATGTACCACATGCAGCCTCGCTGCCACACACCCAACACAAGCACGCTGTACACGTATATTGTGATGTAAGGATATTTATTAATATTTTATGTAAATTTATTTACGATTTTCAATAAAAATAATTTATAACATCTACCGTTGTCTTTTAATTTCGTATAAGCGTTTTCGTTTACGTAGCCTCCACTAGCATTACTATTAATTTTTATTAGTAAAATATTGTCATATATCATGTACGTGAAGGTAATGTCACTTTGTATTAGTTACATTATGGCTAGTTACATTACATGAGTTAGGCGGTTCCTTCCACCCAGTCCGCGAAATTAAATTTTTCTTTTGTTTTTTTCAAGCTAAAACTATATTTTACATTATATTGTCTTCAAAATGCTAGCTTAAAAATAATGCTTATAACTAATTAAACACAACAGGAAGTCGAAAGAGGCGACAGAAGCCAGCCTGCTTGGTAATAGGGCTTTGCGTAGCGATTATATTATCAATATTATTATTAGGTCATTAATATTATTACTGTTATTATTATTTTTCCGCGAAGCCTGTCTGACTAGCTACCACCCTCCTGCTTGAGTCAGCCACAAACGACTCGTCATGTTTCGCCTGGTGATTTGAGAGCGAGTACTTTCTTTCTTTCTTCTTTTTTCCTGGTCGAAAACGCATCAGGGATACCTTTAGTGTTAGTAATGTCCAAGGGCGACGGTGACCACTCATCATCAAATTAAAAAGAAATTAATCGTTAAACAGCTATATAGCCCTAAAACCTGGTTATTCGTGTTGGTTTCATATATGCTAGCAAGTTCTAACTAGCAAAATATGTATATTAAATGTAATGATTTTATATACAAATTTTTACACTGAGTTAAATTATATTTTTTAAAGTAAATCAAGGTAAATTACCACGAAATAAAAGTTCGATTAATAACTATGTATATAAATATTATCACTTAAAATCTGATGCGATACACCGAAAATGGCCGTAGCGGCCTATGCCTGTCAACCCCTGCGTGACGTCTTTCCGCCGCCTAATTGGCGGCAGGGTTCAAATATTCCAAATACGCATGCGTGGTACTGGGAGAGAGGGGCGACCACGCAGGCGCGGGTAGTCGCCTCCGGCGAATCGATAGTGCAGTACAGACAACAGCCTGTTGTGCTCTCGTATTTTGCGTGTTAAAATAAAAAAGAACGGTATTAAGGACAATCGTGAAGTAAAAGCATCAAGGTGTCGGTGTCAAGCAGCGTCCTGCCGGGAGCCATCAAGATGAAGATGCTCGACGATGACCAGATGCCCGCTGCGGACATCGATGTCATCATCGAGTCAGTCAGGAAGTCAAGTAAGATTATTAACTCGTATCGGTTAATGTTTTCAGTAATTTAGAAATTCGAGTAACAATATTTATGTCTTGATTTAATGAAAATCTCGTATTGAACCAGCTTAATCGAATTTGATTTGAACGCAAAGATGATGCGCAATTTCTATGTCATATAGAAATATACATTTATATGATATTTGTTCTTGATTGTAATATAAAGTAAGAAGATCGAGTTTAATAATAAAATTTAGAAATCAATAGAAAATGTTTTATGTAAAATCAATATTTTCCGTTAAAACCTTAAAATATTTATAACGCGCATAATGTAGATGTTCAAGTACTTAACCATTGCTCAAGATTTAAAATACAAGGCTTGAATTTCACCTGGCTAGCTACCATCTCCTATGATCAACCGTAAGATGATTTTACATGCTTCGTTTGCAGTGTCTTCCATTAGTAAACGGGTCTTTCACTTTTACCTTGGTGATGCCTTCAGTGTTACAGGCGTTGGTGAGCACTTACTATCAGATAGCTCGTCTGCTTGTTTGTGGGTTTTTATATAAAAACAGATGTTAACAAATAATTTAATAATAATTTAGGTCTAATTTAATGTCAATTCATAGTTTCAGAATGGCATTCCATATGTGTATTTGTTAAAAATATTGTATATAAAGAAAAAGCCTATACAATACTAGCAAAACTGGGTAGACATTGTCCTGTGTTTGCACATTTATCCCTTTATATATAAAAATGAATGATTTATTTGTAATTACCTTTAATTACCAACCATTACAACCATGAACAACATTGTAGTAAATGTATGTTAAAATGATTCAAGTTTAAAGTTGATAGTTGCCGCGCATGTTTCGCGGATCTCATAATTTTGGAATATTTGGGTGGAATTGTTTATTGTTTTAAGTACTTAATATTTGGCGTTCAATAATAAATTTCCTTTTGTCTGAGCACAACAAACTACATATAAAAAAAGAACAGATTATATTTTCCTTACTTAAATATCAACGTATCCCAATAACGCCATCTAATGGCGATTTATAGGAAAAATACATCGCTATGCGGTGTAGAAGTTGACGAGGCTAATTACTGATTTTTTAATTAATAATTCTACGGGGATGTGTTATGAGGTCTCAGCAATTAATCTCAGACATTAACATTAATTTTTAATTGTGTTGGATTATAATTGTTAGTAGATCACTCTGTGTTGTGGGTGGTATAGACATAATCATAAACACTCACGACTCAAGAACAAATATTTATCTGTCACATATAGTCTGCCTGAAATAAGAATCGAATCGTTAGTAAGTGGGCTCTCGGGCCGTATATGTTAACCCTACTGCATATTTATCAGACTCACTTCAATAAAATTTTAGTTTAAGGTTATGGAACTAGTATGGACAGAACGTTAGTTGCGAGAAGAGAGCCGTGTCCTACGTACAATCTATATTTTGAGTTATTAAGATATTGAGATTAGTTATGAAATTCAATGGGTTGCACTGGCCACGTAACACCGAGTGGATTTGCTCTAATTTTACATAATAGTCCAGTAATTTGAGAACCATCGATTGTATTTATTTTGATTTAACAAAAACTTACAACCATTATATAGATACGAAGTGCGTTAAGGCTAAGTAGGTACATAACAGGACGATATGTATTTATATAAAAGGTGATTAGTTCATGTGGAACGGTCGTAAAAGGAGCACGTCTCGAATGAAATTGAATTAAATGTTCGCTAGACGTCGCTTCGTTTTCCCAATTCAGACCGTTAATCGCATTTGTCTTGGGTAACGTTGTTGGAGTATGTATTGGTCGCCTTAATTCGAGTTCAGCGCCAATATAAAACTTCCCCTGGACGTGGGGTGATTGGCCAGGGGTCACTCGATTGGGAGTTGATATCACGTTCACATGTAATAAACAAGAATAAATTCATTTAATCGCTTACCCCAATTAGCAGTCCCCGAGGAGATATGTCCACAACTTCACGAACAGGCGAGGTCAATCAACTGAATTATAACTTTTAAAGTTAAAGTTAATTGTTCACACACTCACAGCTCTACGCTATAATTCCTCGTGTTGCGGGAATCATTAAGCGAGGATTGGATATTATTTGAAAGATAAGATCATAACGTACTTTATTATTTGGTTGCATAACAAATATTATTAAAAATTGGGTGAATGTTTTTAAGATCGGACGAAGGACATCGAGAAGAATGCGTTTATGGTATACAGAAAGAAAAGACATGGCATTAAAGTTTTACCTTTACCTGTCATTGATAGAACTTCTTCTTCATCTTACTGTCAGATGTTAGGTTAGTTCCTGTAACCTAAAAAAATTAAATAAATTTTCATACTTTTCTGCCACCTGTATACCTATTACGTATTAATCTTGCAAAGATTAATACTATAAATAATAATAATAAAAATAAATAATAATAATAAAAATAAATAATAAATAATAATATAATAGATTAATATACTGATATCAATTTCATTTGTTTTGTATACTTGACCATATCAAATAAAAAATAAGAATTTTGGGAACATTTAAAATCGTTTTTAAATTCATCAAATTTTTAGTTTGAGATAAACGCGGACTACAGTTCGATAGTTGAAACAGGCCTAATTCACTCCATTACAAGTTGCATAGTCCCTACTTCGCTACAGGCTCTAGTTTCACTCGTATGACTCACACCGAGTATTAATCGATATAAAGAGTGAACGCACTGTGGCATTGCAGAAGAATCCATGTTAGAATTGATCTATATTTGTATTAAAAACATAACATTTATCGTTCATTTCTAAAATATTTATAAACTTTGATATTGTGACATACTGAAAAAAATCAATTCCAAGCTGTCATTCAAGCTGCTTCTCTTCCTGAGGGGTTGTCTTTATGATGAGATGATTAATATTGGTTGTTTATTCAAAAGCTAAAGCGATATTGCTTTTCGATATTGTTTCAGCCGACTGCACTTGCCAAGAATATCTCATATTTATGATATTATTTAACCTCTTTATAATCGTTATTATATAAAGCAGTGATAGCGTAATGCTTTGAATGTCAGTCTCTCAAATGGGGACCCGGATGTCAATCCAGGCATGCACTTATTTTTTTTAAGTTATGTTCGTATTTAAAACTCAATAAACCTTACTTTGGTCAAAGAAAACATTAAGAGGAAACCTAAGATGTTTCATTAGGTCTTGCCATATTTTCAAACGTATGTATGGTATAAAGTCTGCTTATCCGCACTTGGCCAACATGGTTTATGACTTTTGTCACTCACATCGTGGCATTTACCTGGAGGCGAAATTACCTTAATAATGGTAAAAACCGAATTAAAATCTATAGCGAAGTTCAGAACAACTAAGAGTAGGAATTGAAGAGTTTCAATATGTTTTGTGCTATCTGTGGATGTAGATTATATATATATCTCAATTTCAAACTACATCTTTTTTAATATAGTTGTGAGCTTCAAGAAAATATTTATTTCTTGCAACTAAAGGTATCTTGAAATTTTGACCCTTAGATGTAACTGTAGCATCACGCTTTAGTTTAGGTATCCATCTTCAATCCCTTAACAAGTAATATCATAAGTGAATAGTAATATCAATATATTAAAATATTCTAATTTCCATATCAAAATTTGTTTTAACCGCTGTGTGTACTAAGCAGTACAATAATCAGAATATTTGCCACTTTGTACATTTAAATTGTGTGCAGCACTTTGCAGTGAAAATGCCTCATGGTGCCGCAGGCGGCGGCGCTACGCCTGTAGCGAAGAAGCTACGCTAAACTGCTACGAACTTCCGCCATCAATTTACTAATCATTTCGTACAACGTGCGATTGTAAAATATAAACAATTATTTTGAAATCGTTAGTCACTTCAAATTCAATGTTCCTGTGACAAATCGACATTAAGTTGTTTGGTTATGTTCAAATCATTGAATAAATAACTAAAATGAACGGCTAGCAGACTGCCCTCGCTTCGCTTCGGGAAAACTACGCATTAACACAGAAATAAATAAAGAAGCACCTGCATTGTTTAAGAACTGGATGTTTCTCGTTCTATGAATTAGAAATATATTAATTTATAACTTTTTTATTTGTGGGCGGATTGCAATGAAGCGAACTTAATATAAATAATGCTTCGTGCAATTGATTAGTGTAAACCATAAGGAAATCGATTAAGCCATATGCGAGCTTAACGCGAACAAAAGCATAGGTACACAGACAAAAATTCTAACAAATATATTTTTGGCTTCTATTGCATTAATAAAGGCCCCCAATGATTGTTTTTCTTATATATCCTTCATGTAAAGAAAGCAAATAGTAAGATTTTTTTTATTTGTATAGATGGTGTAAGATAAATATTTATATTTTAATTAAAATTTTTAAAGGGTCAATACGAATATCGCGTTTTTACTCGAAAATTGTTGATATTTGGAAAGGAGTCAAAGGAGTTAACTTGATTGAAAATTTGCAAATTATGTATCCTATATCGCTCTAACGGATTGCCAATATATTTCCAGACACGTGTATATTAATTATATCTATTGTCTCAAATATAAAACATAATGCTTGTGACACATAGAAAAGTCGACTGAAGTCGAGTTTGCCCAATTCAGTGTAACCGTCATTGACCCGAGCGTGACAGTTTACTTGACAGTGCTCAAGAAATGTTCGTGATGCACCTCTAAAGGTTTTTATTTCACTTTAGACTGTGTTATAAAATATTTTTTGTACATATGAGATAAAACCAAATCTATTTAAGCATATACCGTAATAATTTAAAACGAAATTAAACATTAAATGTAATCCTACTTTGAAAAAAATTGTAAATAAATTAAAGCGTTTTGTAGTAACAGTTATAAATGTTTTTGATTAAATTATAAATAAATCGTATCAAGATCTATCGCAAGGATAGCTTTTAAACTTTATCTGTTAAACTAGACATGATACAAGGAATATTATCCCTGAACAATGAAGCCTGAAAGCCTTTGATCGGCTTTCTCGGCTGATTGCTTTCATTGTACACACTATACCTACTTTTTGTACACTCGGTATTGATTGCGACCGCAGAACGAGTAAAGTTTTCACACAGAATTGTTTGCGATTGCGTTCTATTGGCGGAAGCCTCTGTTGATACAAATATTGTTATATAACATATTCGAAAAAAAAAATCTGTCACATAAATTCTGTTTTATCTGGGGATTGAACCCAAGGTCAATCAAGTTGCCTGCCCTGCTAACACCAATTATGTTACAGTTTTATTTTTACGTTTGCGCGGCACCACAGGTATCTTCGACACATTGAACGTCACGAACAAAGCGAGAAACTCGTTTCCTTCAAATTCAAGTTCAAAATCATTTAGGTATTCTGTAAATACACTTATGCACGTCATTTCTTGCTTCTACTACCGTTTCGAAAGGGCGCTTGAACATTGAGGAGAAGAAACGACGAAAGAAGCTCAGTTTTAACCTTCGCGGTTTCGGCACTGTTATTTCCAAGTGATTTTGTCATAAATATATTCATCTATATCATAATATATCTATATTGATATTGAAACTAAAACAAATCAAAAATATTTTACTGCTAATTCTAATTTCTAGACCATTAATAAGGACATTTACTTACGCATGAGTATTGCTGAATTTAAACAGAGCCCGTATACCTCCAAATTGGCTGGTCCGGGTACAGGGTCTAAAAAGATCAAGGGAGGTAGGCATGGACAGAATGGATGAAGTCCCTTACGTACCACACCATTGTTATAAGTATAAAAAAACTGGCATTACGTAAAGTATTTCACGTAATACCACTCTTATATATATGTATTATTTAGCTGAACACAAATGGTTGTTTATAATATAAGTCGAATTCGGAACAGAATAAGTTCTATGATCTCAGCATCTTGTTACGTACCTAAACAATTGCCTAACTCAGATAAGATCACGTAGCGAGCGAGGGTCTGCGAAATACGATATTTTATTTCGTTGGAATTCCGCACAAACATGTCAACCCTCATCTGTTCCCTAGGTACAGTATTAAGGCTTAAATACACAAGGCACCGTGTACGACACACTATTACACGGCCCTCTGTTTACTAGAAACAAATGACAAGTATTGATTGTGTGAAGTGTTACAGAGTCTTAAGTCTCCATCTGTATTATGGTTATATCAGAAATAGCCTACTAATTGCCTTTGATTATGTACTGTTGGTATGAATTGAATTAGGTAAATATACTAGAGATGTTATGGATATTGAATTTCGGATCTGGATATGGATATGGATACGGTTTCGGTTACGTTTACGGATATGAAATCATTTCGGACAATTCAATTGTTTCGAATAATTTCGGTGATGGATATTACATGATTTAGGACTTGTAATAAATGTAATGTATTTACATGGTAACAATTTGACTTTCTCTCTAGCTATTAGTTAGTATTATAATCATGGAATAAAAACCTTAAAAATTAAATAATAAAATCGTGTAAAGATGAAAGCGACTCGGTCAGTGTATCGGAACGACCAGTAAAAATGTAGATTTTGCCGTATCCAAAGTTATTCGAAACCTTGTTATCAGATTCGGTTACGGTTTCGGATATATTTTTATTTCGGTTATGGTTACGGATATCCATGATATCCCTGAAATATAATTAAGTATTTAAAATAATTTACAGTGATCTTGTAAAAAGGGTGGTTTTGATGTTAACTCTTCTTTTTGGTTTGGAGTCAACCCCCTTTTTAGTTCTTTTATGGTAGAGTGGTTTATCTCGAACTGATCTCTTACGGGTGTAAGAGATAAACACTATATTTTTCTAGCTAAATACGCCAATTTTGTAAACATGAGAGATATAAATTTATTTGAATTTACAAACGAAACAGTTATAAAAAGACCTTATATTCCACATCCCGACCTTTATTGTACTTTAGGCCTACTGTCAGAGCATGAGTGTTGAAAAAACATTCCTTTTATTCATCTCGATTACATAGCTGTACTTTTCAAAAGACTTGATTGAGGCGAGTATTTTCAGTAGCAATTTTCAGCGTTATTACTTATGTATTAATAATTTTGGTTGTTTGATAGTACAGTTCAGTACAGACTTTAGATTATCAAAGATCTCTAAAAAGGGTATTTTATTAGGCGAGTCGACTTTTATGTCGTCCCACGCCACAGTTCGCCGTTCCAATTTATTATTACCCGTAAAACACGTGAACCTGCTTATAAATACTTCACTCTCAGGCTCGGGCGTCTCTGAAATGGGTTTCTTTTTGTTTTACTTTATGTAAGCACGATGAAGCCTGTGAATCATTTTGAAGGAGACACGGCACAGACGCCTTCTTAATTTGAAAAATATGTATAATCTGTTTTTACCGTGGAATAGTAATTTGGTTCCTAACAGTTATCGGTTCCCCGAACTATGTATGTAGTCCGTTGCCACGTATTGTTTCATTATCAATTCGATGATTTAGCGGAATAATTCACCGAGGTTAGTACTTATCGTTGTTATGGTCCTATTAGGTATATTCGGTGGTATCGTGTATCACAATTGTTCTATCACAGAGAATGACACAGTCTCGATCTGTCTATCAAAATCTTGTAACCTCAAGTACAAAGTCATTCTTCCAAGTCCAAAGTCTCTGAGAATTTTCAATATTACTAGAAAACAACTGCCAAAAATAAACGATAATATGCCAAAATGCCAAGTTATTATGTGCTAAGGCACTAGGTGTTAAGTGAGAACGCGATCACAGGGCTTCGTGAATGCGAACTGTTGTGAACATTAAGTATTTATGGGAACAATATAAGAAGACGAATTCGGTAATAGCACCATATGGACAGAATATGTCAGTCGTACCGAGAGTTATGGCCAACCCTGAAGCTCCCATGTCTTCTAAAGACCATTCAACAAGCAATCGAGATCAACTTCTTCACCCGTTATCCAAGAAACTTTTGATTTATGATTAATTTTAAACCCGGATCAATTTACACTGCTAGCACAATTTCATTCAAATATTATTGTTTTTGATTATATTATATTTTTATATATTAGCATAAACTAATTAGTTACTAGTGTATGCATTTCTACCCGTACCTTTCCGCTCTAACTTACACCGTAATCTGGTATAACTCGTTCGTACAGCGATATGGCCGCCTTTTGAGTACATAATAATATGCAGTGATTATTAATTATTGTATTTTATTTATATATGATATTAAAACAAAATAAAATCGCTGATTCAGTTTACAAACAGATTTAGGTGATAGAAATACTAAAGTTGAAATAAGATGATGGGCCTAACGGCTAAAGCGTTGAAGCGAATAGAGTTACGTTTTAATATTCATCTCAGGTGACTTGAGAAACTCTGCATTATTAATTGGCTAAAATCCCTGAAAATGTAATTGAAATAAAAACATATTTTTTTGTGATCTTCGTAAATATGTGAAAGGGATGCTCAATTATGATTTTAATAATACTCGGATAGAAATATGTGACGTCCATTATGTTTCTGAGAGCTTGTACATTTCACCACCGCGAGCGCATAGTGACGTCATACACACTACATCTATGTAGTTTGTTGTTAAACCGTTCCACGCACTGTGCTATTTATAAGAATCATATCTACCTTGGAATACGTCAGACACCCAGAGTCTTATAACTTTGATTTGATTTTGTTGTTTTCTATATTTTAGGATTTATTATTAAATCTTATTTATTGTACTATTAACCCACCATCGCCATCGTTTCGCTTCGGGAAACACAATCCTTACGTTGAAAAAAGGGTATTCGCACCGAAAGAATTTATAATTCCTTTTTATTAGGCATTCAATCTAGTACGAGTAGGTTTCTGTACTTCATTAAAATTACCAACATATTTGTTTACAGTAAGTCACTTACGACCACCACACAAATTCTATCTCCTATCTCTTCTTAACTGTCATCTCTTGTTTCATGGGAACTGAAATTAATTTTCTGTCCGAGTTGAGAATCTCATATGTTGACTTATTACTTAGTTATGAGTGGACCAAGTAGCAGCTAAATCCTTAGACAAACAGACCAACATCCAAAAACAAAATGTCTTGGCCTTTTGATCCATTACAAAGTTCACTTATACATTACAATAAAAAAATACATATTTTTAATTCGCAGATAAAAATAAAGATATTCGCAATTAACTTGAAGTCAGTCTAATTCAACCTATTGATCGGTGTGATTGGCGCAAATTGTATCAAATCACTTCACTCGGAGTAAATAACGTAGTCAATGTACCTATTCTCTGCTTGAAAATTGGGTAAAATATTGAGGCCGTAATTCAATTTCGGCCTATTTCTGCGCTACTTCGGGTCTGTTCTATTTTCTGAGACGGGCCTTATACCGAGACTCAACCTTTTGAAATATCGTACAGGTATACGTGGGAAATAGGCCAAAGTTTTCAGCCCGTACTGGTATCTTTTAGGAGCTTTAGAAACATTGATTTTCAAATGTTATTGATTTTGAGAACCGTTTTCAAAAAAGAAAGTTACACTTTCTTCATTAGAATGAAAACAAAGTTGCACCACCTGTTTCCGTTAGACAACAGCCTAGATGCTACAACTGGAACCAACTTCAAGTATTTGCATCTTATATCGTTTCTAATTTTCCTCTCAAAACGTTCTCAGTACCAATAAAAAGACATCGCTGGACTGTCTAGACCTATCATAACTTAAGTCATTTCGGCTTATTTTTATTCTGCAGCTTTTCGCTGTATACATCGGGTCATCTTATGAAGCCATCTTTTCAGGGATGGAAGAGGTTTACCAAAATGTGATACAATTAATAATATACAACAATGATGTAAAATTGCGTTTTCATAATTTAGTAGCGGCCCGCTCCCGACTTCGTTGACTATGACCATCTGAATACATTTGGAATGGTAAAATATTTTTTCCGTGCCGTGGTTCCGGAGATTATTTGCCGCATATAGAAAAACTCACAAAATTCGCACTATCTCTTTATAATATTAGTATAGATACGCGTTCATCAGTAACAATTTTTCTAAATTAAATATAATTTGACTTGATGGAGCAAAACACTGACGTTCACCTGAGAGACTCTCCACGATTGCGAAGCGTTTGAAGTTTGCCACTTGACTAGCATATTAAAACACGGCTTTAATCTCCTTCAATTTGAAGGGCGACTAGAACCGCGCAGTGCGACTGTGATTTTGATTATGACGTGTTTCTCGGCAGGTCCCGACAGAACCAACTGGCCACTGATGTACCTGGTGGCGGCGTTGATTGTCGTCGTGATTATCGCCTGCACCTGTTGGGTCGGCAACGCCAAGAATGCCATCCTTGACAAATTATGTGAGTAACTATTGACAGGCGCTCGTTTTATACACTCGAGTTCGATGCGGCGGCAACTCCATTGTTCGTGCGACATTTTCATTTCAATTATACTGTCGTAATTTATAGGCACTAATCAGTTTTGATATAGGCAGTGCAAAGGTAGTAAGACGAAAAGGGCAGTATTTACAGATATTATATGTGTATGTGTATATTTAATATATAGATATTCGTTTTTATAAGCTTATCATGCCCGTTAATAGTTCAACTAAATAAATTATTCACTTGTTGTTTTTTAAAAAATCATGCTTCAATTTTTTGGACATTTACAATCAGTACATTTTAAACGTTTTCAAGTGATTGTGAAGTCTTGATATTTTAGTAATATATTTATTTAATGTTATTTCTTGTATTTCATTTTAATTAATGTGTTAATTAACTATTACTGTATCAAATAGGCTATTATTAGATACATATAATTACTTGCTGTTTACCTCGTACAGTGATGTCAAGGTTATTGTCCTGAGACATTCTTGAAATACAATATTAATAATATTTGTAAATTGAGAACAGTTGATTTAATTATACAATATTGGTTAAGATCACATCGTTGAATGCCATTGTTCCACATCTTCATTATTTTAATGATAATAGAAACCATATATCATAGGTGTAGGTATAATATAGTATGAATGACATGTCACGGAACTATAAAATAGTATAAGCAGTTGTGTTCATTAAATCCGCGTAAAGATTCCGCGACATTGAACATACATGCTCTCATCAGTTGATATAGCGGAGACTCCGGGCGGCAAGCGGAGCCCCGAGATGGTATTCATGCCCCCGCGGCGGGCCACAGCCGTACGCTCGCCGGGCTCTGCCACCCACTACCTGCGCAAGTCGCCGTCGCCCACGGCGCCCACTGCCCCCGCCGCTACCACGCCTCAACCGTCGACGCCTCCGCAAAATCCGGTAATAATCGATGCACTCTATCCATATTCATTAATTAGCGTTTGTTAATACGTATTTACTTATTCATTGATAACTTCGCATAAAGTATGTCCACTTGCCTCGCTATGTTATCGATGCACTTACAGAATAGGAATCCCACATCAATGGGAACTATTTCCGTGATGATTATGTATAGAGTATCGCATATAAGTGTACAGAGCGAGAGGAAACACACTGTTCGGTTTATGTAGCGCGGCTGTCTAATGATAATAAAATTATAATAATAAAGACTGGAAGACATGTATCTTTAAAAGATAAAAAGGACACTATGCACGACTTAAGATTAGTTTAGGTATGCCAGGGAATTTCAAAACTACAACCTTCTCAACATCGATCTCACATGTTAGACCACATTAAAGAATAACTGAAGTTATGTCATGACTAATAAATGTAACGTAACTGGCTCCTATAATATTCTAATGTTTCTTCTACACTCAATCACCAATAGCAATTAGTCTGAAGTTAAGGGATACTATTAAGTATTGCAGACCTTTGAAAAAACAAATTTAGATAAATAATAAATGAAGCAAATTGTTACAAGTAACATATATTACAACATTAAATCATAATTTGGATTCGGGGACATCCCTACTTTAACAGTTTAATATAACTTCGTTATGGTTACGTAATAATCCAGATGTGTTTCATTCAGACATCCGGAGGTACGAGCCCGCGCACCCCGACCGGCACCGAGCCGGCGCCGCTCAGCAAGGAGCTGGCCGATGCCACCGCCACAGAGAAACCCAAGACCCAGGAGCCGGAGACCATTGACGGACGTCTCGGAGATCTGCACTTCAAGTTGCGGTAGGTACCATTGTGACGACTTTATTTTTTATGTCAATAGCCGCCAAATGAAGAGGTAGGGTACCTGATGAATGTGACCACTTCCCGTGGATATTCGAAACGCCGACGGCATTATAGACATGTCCGCTTTTAAACTGGTTTAAAAACATTTGGCTACTTATTTACCAGGTGAAATAATTTTAATGTTGAATTTTCAAACAAAGTCATAGCTATGCAAGTAAATACTTTATAATGTACTTGTATTGCCAGGATTTAATTCGGTGGCATAGAACCTAACGATGTACTAAAGAGGGACCGGGGACGATTATCTAATAAGTTCAACAAGGAGGCTATCTTGAACATAAAGATCGATTTAAATCTTTCCACTCCAAATACATGTTTATTATTCAATTAACTGTTCACCATATAAACATAACTTATCCTGAAAATACTTGATTCACGTTTGCCTTTATTTAAATTAATTGTACATGAAAGTCAAATACGCATAACACATGTTTTGTATACTTGCGCCGTTTGTAAGAGAGTGGCAGGAAAATAATCAGCTTTTATTATTCAGTGGTGTGAAGTGATATCCGCCTAGGAATTTGTAAATACCTGAGGCATCATTAATAATATGATGAATAAAAATGAGAATTCACTATTGTAACTTGCTCGACATATTTGCAAACGAAACACAGAAATATCTCACGGTTCTTTTACTTAGTATGTACTAGCTAGCTCAAAAGGAAAAAATCTTATCACAATGCAAGAATGCTGGAATGTAGCATCCAGATAGTACGAATCTGTTGTTCTGTCGTCATTGCATCATTTGCGGACTCATTTGTGTCTCACAAGCAGAATAGCTTGGCTTGGGAGACAAAGTACTCCAACTTTCAGATTTTTATTAATTTTTTATTCTAAAAATAGTTTCACATTTCATTTTCAGTCAGTATATATGAGTGTAGTGATTCACTGACTTAAAACCTGTACTTTATTAATTAATAAATTACTATTGTTCATTGATCCAAAATAAAGCTTTATACATCCGAACTTTCAATCGGTCTTAATCGATTTTAATTAACCTATTTTCCTTTCCGTCTAGATAGATCTTTTAAAATCAGTAAAAGTATACGATCATTTAAACTAAGTACACCCATACATCCAACGGTAAGGGGGAATTTTATAAGATGTGTTACGACCACCGCGCCGAGGAAAATATAAAATGAGATAAATTTCTAATTTGAATCCCCGCAGAGTATCCTCTTTAATTGCTTTTTAATGAAGAACACCTGCCTTTCATTATACAGAGGCTTCAAGCCAGACGTTCTCGAAACGTATAAAGTAAAATGGGATCTTAATGTAGATGATCATTGAGTAACAACTCCTCGTACGGAATTTAAATATAAAATTATTTATTCTATGAGATTTCAATCTGACAAATAAGTCTCTATAGACAAGTAAGCAACGGTCTATTGTTATATAGGTTTTTAGATATTAACATTGCGATCTGAAATGTTTCATACATTTTTCATTGAAAACAATGTTGGCGTTCTGGTTTATTAAATTATATGGAATAAGAAAAGGTCTACTAACATTACATACGTTTTTTATTATATTTACTAATATTAATTTTTAAATTAATGTACCCGTAGTAATATGACTTTTTGATACGGCAAGGTGACTTTGGTTCGTCTTGGTCGGCCAAAGTTTAAAGTATCTGGAATGAATAAGTAATTTTTAAATATTTCGTCAATAAACACGAAGTGATGAAAAATTCCTAGACGTGGACTACCTAGAGGCTGCTTGGTGTAAGACTGCGATGTATGTCAATAACGTCTGGGAGACGTGAAAATTTTATGGGAACGTAGTGGTCGTAGCTCGTACGAGCGCCTTATTCACCTTGAATATGATATTATCAGCATCCCGATCTTTTTCTTTAAGGCGATCCTCTTATAACTTAGTTATGAATTACAGCGGCATTTTTAAATTAGAATTTTATTAAAATATCGCTTATAATTTCGCAACCCTAGATGTGTACATACAGATCGATATAAATGTTGGAACTCTAAATGAATGTGTGTGTAAAAGTAATCTTGTACTTTAACGCAATCCTCTTGAAATTTAATTACAAAACATAAAGGTTTTTTCAAATTTAAACGTTGTTGAATTTTCGCTTTTAAGTTCAGCAACACGATGTGCGCAAATCAATTTGTGTAGGTACTTTATATTGACGTGCGTGTGAAGTAATTTCGTATTATAACGCGATCCATTTCTGACTTAGTTACGATACTGCGGTATATTGTAAGTTTTTTTTACTGTGGTATTAAAAGCGACCCGATGTGTACAGATCGATACGTAGTGTACCTAGACGTGAAGCACGTTGATGTGCGTGTGGAAGTAATAGTATACGAGATCTCATGCCATTTGTTACGATGCTTTGAATTTTAAACGTCATTCCGTGGGAGTTAAGTACTTATATAGATTATTAAAACGAGTCTCTACACCCATCTTTGGACATTTAGAGAGTATTTGGCCGTGCTATTCCAATTTATAATATAATGAAAGATTAATGGAGAATTGTTTGACGACTACGTTATAGGCTTCTCTGTGCCAAACGCCCAAGGCCAAAGTTCAAGACGCATGCCTAAAGGCTCCTGAAAAGGGCTTACTTTGTATTGATATACAATGTTAATCTAGTAGTCACTCACAAGAGGTAATTTGGCTCTAAAATTATTTAAATTTTGTTTAGAAAATCTGCTATAGTCCTGAAATCATTTAAATCATTTTTCAAAATTATATTCGTTTTAAATAGTAACTATGAACAATTGTTTCGGTAAAGGAAAAATGTAGTAGGAGTTCTCGTAATGTCCTTAAAGGTGTGTGTAGAATTTGGAATCCAGCATAAGACCAGAATGACATACGGCTTCGTGTAAGGCCTTTACTTTGTCAGAAAGCATCCTAACTCAGCAGTGTGATAATTATCTGTTAAGATAATGATAATGTAACGAAACAATTGCTGCCGATGAAGCTGTTTTTTATTTATAAACATGATGTTATAAACGTATTACCGTCTTATTACCGTTTGTTTGTTCATTCCGTTAATAAGTGTTAATTAGTTCGTAGGTACAGGCATTAGGTATTGAGTTTAGTCGTACTATTTCAAACCAAAATACACAGATTAAAAAATAATAATAAAAAAAAACTTAGTTAAAAAACAGTTTTCTCTCATTTGTATCGTGATAATTTTGTTGTGTTTAATAAATTTTATACATAAAATCATAAACCAATTTGGAATTGTCAAGTACTAAAAAACTTAGAAAGGTCAAGGTGCTTTAAAACTTTCATAGATTTTCTTTGCCAGGGATAAATATATAAATCACGTTTCTCAGTATACTCCTAGTGTTCGAATCTCTTTGATAGAGACGGTAAAGGTCAACGCCCCTGGAAGTGTGCCAATCACTAAATCTATGGTAACCGCAGCTCCGGACCCTCAATCGATCGATTGATTTAAAGATTGATTGTGGTACGATCGAGCTTATATTTCAGAGAAATGTATAAACATGTCGTCATCCTTCCCGGGTTCGCCGAATGGACGGTTCGAGCTCCCACACTAGCCGCCCACGACCCCGGAAGCCCCCTTTTTTCACCTATTACGACAAGCGGGGGTTACCGTAGCCCTAGTGTAATTAGCTCCTAATTGAACTGGTATTATTTTAAGTTACTTTAAGTCAGCGCTCCACATGTTGTTAGTCTTAAAACCTGAGAAGGAATGTTTCACTTGAAAATTTTGAATGGATCAAAAATTCTTTAATCTCATACATAAAGTTTGCTTTACACATATAAACAGTGGAACGAATTTCCTTCTTTGATGTTCCCCCATGCTACTACATGGGATTCTTTGAAAAGTGAATGGACACAATTGTTTCCTTTCTTCTCGGCCAGCAACGAGTCGGTAGAATATAAATGTTTCCAAGTCGACAGTTACATTAATGTGACACGTTTTCTGTTTAATCTGGTAAAACATTAAAAGGCAATTTGCTTCTGCAGCAATTTTTTTACTATTCGCCTAATCTATCGAGCTTACATTGAAACACATATTTTTGTTGTGATAACTAATATAATGGTTGGATAGGCCACGAGTTTGTCACGGGTCATGACGTCGAACATTGAGGTATTCACGTGAACATGTCAAGACGACCGCAAAATCAATACCGCTCCGGGCTCAGACGCAATACTGTTTTGCCGCTTTGAAAACAGATTTGTCGCACAACCCTCTGGAGTATTATCAGAAAGAAATCGTTATCAGCGATATCACTGTCTATTTTAAGCCTAAACTGTACTCCTCTTTTTCTTCGTTTTTAAGATTCAGTTAGATAAATCCCTTTCCGACGTACAAACTGATGATAGAGACATTTTTTATTTATGTTAAAAAGCCAACAAACGAACAGACGAGCCACCTGATGGTAACTGGTCACCGTCGCCCATGGACATCAGCAAGACCAAAGGTATCACTGATGCGTTGTGGGCCAGGAAATGAGAAGAAGGTATGACAGAACGTACTGGCTCTCAAGCCTCCAGCCGGAACACGATAAATCGTTTGGTGGCTGACTCAAACAGGAGGGTAGTAGCTAGCCAGGCAGGCTTCACGGAAAGATAATAATACCACTAATAATATTAATGACTTGATAATAATACCACCAAGCAGGCTGGCTTCGGTCGCTTCTTACGACACCCTTTTCTACCAGCATGGGATTAGGGGGAGTATTCTAGGCCGCCCCGATACGGCCATATATAAAATAAACATATTTAATATTTTTTTTACAAAAGTAAGCTTTCGTGTTTAAGTAATAAAGTGAGGGCTGAGGTATAGCCTGACAGGTGCATTGCCGCCAAGGACGTGGCGCGGCGTTCTAGATCAGAACCGTTTGCATTGTAATTCAATTTAGATAATGAACACAAAGAATATTTCGATTCATTTAGAACACTTCATGTATGTGTACATGCTTAATATACATTATTTTTAAAAATGGATTTTGAAACAAAAATATAACTAACCTTTATTATATTTCTATATATAAGCAGGATTAAAATTTTAAACCAACTCAAATATCAAAACATGTTATGGGTTAAATTCTTCGCAAGATATTCCAATACCTCAATAGACACTGACAAATGACGCACGAAGATTTCGAGTTGCTCCAAAGCAATGCCTCCCAACCTTTTTGCGTTCCCGTACCTCTTAATAAAACTTTTCATTTACGAGTACCCCTCCCCTGATAACTCCATACCTATTCATAAAAATGTATCTCGTTTCTTTTAAGGTTGCTAGACCTTAGAAAGTTATTGGTTATAAGGTTCATTTTAAACTACATATTGCAGACATAATACAGTATAATAATGTTTATATATATTGATTTTTTTAACGTCTCAGTATTTTCACCATTACCAATATAATTTTCACTCACCCCCAACGGGACCCCGCGTACTCCCAGGGGTACGCGCACCACAGGTTGTCGCTACTCTAAAGGATCAATTACCCAGTTGTAATCGCAATGTCATAAGTGGTTAATACTGCGAATAATAACTGCCACCCATCCTGTAAAACTTATTTCTGTCATAATATACTATGTCATGATCGGCATTATACTAAAACAATTGTTTAATCATACACACAACTAGACTATATTTGTTGCAGTAATTTGTTTAACAAACTCGAAATAAGACCAAAAATATCACAATATTATGTAACGAGTCTTTAGTTCAGTTGTCATGCATAAACATGTTCTCCAATTGTAATTATAAATCCCCAATCTAATTCAAAACGTAATCATATATATGTATGTATACGCTGACCTTGGACTGAACCAAAGCTTGTTACTTAACGACCACGACAAACTTATATTATATGTAGGTTAATACAGCCTCAGTAGCGTTCCGTTCGACTCGGTCTTGCTTTGCGATGGCAGCAGTATTACGTGACGTCGGACATATCCTACAAACAGTGAAATTATTCCAAAATATATTTGGTTATTTTGGTTAAGGAAGATCGAGAGTTTGATAAGATATTGGATTGAAAAACACGCGACAGATTCTCGTTCGTATTTTATTGCAACCAGCAACGATAGCAAGCGAGTATGTTTAACTTTAAAGTTGTGTTTTTCATACCACATCCAATAGATACTTGTGCGCGCAAGACGAGTGATGAGGGGTTTGAAATGGATTGGAACCATACGTCGTCATGGGATGTTTTTGAGGAATTAATACGTGCAAATTGAATAAAAAAATACAAGTTATTATTAAGAACATCATTCTAATTTTAATTAAAAATGGGGTATTTTGAATTAGTTTATTGGTATTCAAGGGAAACTGCCAAAAATTGCTATTAATATTTACAAACAAAATGTTGTTAATATTTTCTGATAACCGAAGACTGAAAATGCCATGAGCTAGCAGCAATTGTTGGCTGTCTTGTGTAGGATAGATATAACCTAGCTTTGCCGCTAATCAAGGAGTCAAATTGGCAGACATTATCTTACTCAAACGCTTTTAAGATCATTTTAAGTGCCTAAGACCTAAGTTTTAGAAACACGAGCAAGATTCAATTTAAGGTCCGACGTGCGGGAGACAAGATAAAGTTTATCTGGATCCCATATTTACACATTATGATACTTAATATTTCTGTCCGATTTTATACCGTCATAAATATGAAATATAGTCGAGTGTATCATGCTGACAGCTATTGGATTTCTCTAACAGATCACGTGCAACCGGCCCGCACCACGCTGTGAGGTTTCTATTATAGTGCTAATAGATTGAAGCAATATTATTTATATTATACAGGATTATATTATACAGGACTATAATTTCAGATCACGAAAACAAAGCTCTGATTAACATTAAATTTTCAAGCAATTCTTACTTAAAATGAAGATATACAAATAGTAACAATAAAATGAAATTGAAATTAAATAGTTATTTAATATATAAAGTAATAGTATATAACTAGGCCCCCTGTAATGCAGTATCTAAGATTCTGTCAGCATTCCTTAGTTTTTATATCAAATTTTAAATTTAAATCATAAAACTCGTGATATATATTACATACAATATGTGCCATACCCAGGTTTACAATGTCAAGAATGATAAAACTGTGTTATTCGTTTTTGCAAATCAACTACATTACATTTTGTTAAATCTGTCTCTATCCTATCAAAGTACTCGCCCTTATTTTATTATCCGGAGGACAAGCCGCTTAATCGTTTTTATGGCTCTCTTATTGACCTTCAGGTGATCATTTGGGGGTTGTATCGCAGTCGGGGCATTTTATTGCTGGGGCGCTCGCGGCTGTCAAGTTACCCCAACAGGCTAGACATCGTATTGTAAATAAAGTGAACTTTCTCGTGCGTAACAATTGTAAATCATTGTATCATATACAAATAACATCTGTACTGTGAAAACCATAACGAAATCGGTTAAGCCATTTCTGAGGTTAGCGCGAACAAACGCACAGACAAACACACAAAATTCTAACAACTATTGTTTAGTGTTCTATTGTGTTAATAAAGGCCCTTAATAATGTTTTTTCTCATATATCGTTCATGTATAGAAAGCGATCAGATAGAATTTTATTATATGTATAGATTACCGTTTACAACTGTGGAACAACTCAGTCATAGTATCGCCCTTTATTTTCTCGAAAAGGAAAACTTCAAAAGGTACCCGGTGTCGTGGGAGCGACGCCGGGTTATGTGGGATTTTTACCACACTACAC
>PDGT01000052.1:2481357-2610436 GCA_003671415.1 Megathymus violae
TTTCAGTGCTACATATAGAACTCCGGAATCTCCGACGGAACGCAACCGGAGACCTCTCAGCGTGATGCTCCTGTTGGGCTCTGCCCGGAAGGGATAAACTGTCCCGTCCCGTATCGTCCAATTTCAGCAACGGTACGCGGCCACACATACCTTCATTCTTCTTTCCCGACGTCGCGAGCCGGATGGTTCGAGCTCCCACTCTTACCACCCGCAACCCCGGAAGTCCCCTCTTAGTCGCCTCTTACGACAGGCAGGGGATACCGTAGCTCGTATTCTGGTCCCGAGCTACAGGGACCATACTATCGCCCTAGGACTTTGGTACCTGAATTTTTATCTGAGTGCTGAACTTAACTGAAATGTTAACTGTGCAAGATTATTTTATTCAGCTTTTAATCTTTTTTCTAGTATCTTATCTTTATACGAATGAAACTTCGAATCCGTAATATTTTCTTTCCATGGTCTCTGGTGCCCAAAAAAGGCCTATCTCCTTTAGGATCATGGACAACATCGGTGAAGAGTGAATAAGTTAAGACCACCACGAGACAGCCACGAGGTCACGTTCCTGTCTCCCAGGACATTCCGGGACTGTGGTTAACATGTTCTCACCATCACCATTTTGCCATTATGATTTAAGCTATTCTGAGGTTCTCTACATGTACCTTACATATCCTAAAACGTCTTTACTTCAAGCGTTAAATAATTAAATGTGTCGTTTAGACTGATTCGTGTTTCAACTTAACTACTTTTATGTTTTGAACTACTTGGCTTCATTTATTTTTCTGACTCATCCGAGTTACGCAAGCTGTGTTCTATTATTGTCGACGCCATAAGCCTTTTTATAGATTTACACGAGTTTATGTAGAAACCTTTAGCGGGTTATCGGAGAATAATAAAAAGAGAATTCCTAACCGGCGTAAACTTCTAGGAAAATGTAGCTGCTCCTACATTATGTACAGGGATTTTTGTAGATAATATAGGAAAACGACTTTTCGTTTTAGACATTTATTTAAAACTCATAATTCTACTTTCTTCTTTTTTACACATCCGTCAGATTACATATTTAGTTTATATACAATCTCCAACAAAACTAGTCCAAAGCATAATTCTTGAAATTAATGTGTAATAGTTTATAATTTATCGTTGATTAGGAATATGGAGTCCGTGTGTAAACTGCTTTACCAGTTACTTTTTGTTATTCAACGCGTTAGTGAGCCTGGGGGTACGAGGGTCCATGTACGGTGCTGACCATTTACCAACACGTGGGCCGTCAACTCGCTTGATAGTAAACTTGGTATCTAGAAAAAAAGATCACTTCTAAATAAATTACGAATTCTAAACTGATTTAATATTAAGGCAATTGTATAATATTAATAATTGAATTATCTTTTATAAAATGACGGCTATTATGCGACATTTTGGCCGCACGAAAGCCACTACAACATTTCTACTCATATTTCTGGAGGATGGATACGATCCGCGTTTGATTTTAACTTTCAAGAGTAGGCATAATTAGTCATCGATTTGAATTAGTCATCTAACTATTCCAATTCTATAATTCTGTTACATCCTGTTTGATCGTAGCGTTCTGTACCATCAACGTCTATGGTCTTTCACATACAGACATCGCTCAGCAGTCGGAGTCACTGTTTACTAAGGTTAATGTAACTACTTATTTAAATTTCTATTATAGTTACGAGAACGAAAAGAACGCTCTGGTGGTTTCGGTCGTTTCGTGCCAAGGGCTGCCTGGTCGCGAGCCCGCTGGTCCGGACCCATACGTCAAGCTGCAACTGCTGCCGGACAAACAGCACAAGGTCAAGACCAGGTCAGTAAATATTGTAGTTACGGGAACAAATATCCTGGTGAGTGAGACACGTTAAGCTTCAGCTGTTACCGGAGAACGCAGCACAAGAACGGGTCGATACACACTGTAACTACGGCCTGGTAAAAAGTTTGTTTCGTTCGATGTTCGAAAACTGATGTTTATTACTATTGTCTATAACCGTCTTTTGTTAGAACTAATTGGAGGCCTACGTCTTTGTATTCCACAGCAAATAACGCGGAGGCATGCCGGAGATGTTTTGTAACCGCGGAGTATAACAGAACTAAGAATTTACTTCACCTGAATATTAAGATGAATCGTAATCCATAGTAAAACTGTCACAAAATGTGATTTAGCAGACTTTACTTGCCTTTGAGAACATATATATACCTATGATAGACAACTCAGTTCTGCAGTTTTTCTATTCATTATTATTATCTAGGCCGCGAGCATTTTGGTTGCGAACGTTTTGCTACCGATGAACAGATGTCAGAGAAGGTTTCTGTAGTATTTGAAATAATAAAATATGAGAAATAATAACTATTTTGTTACATGTTTCATCATTTTCAGAGTGGTGCGCAAGACACGTTGCCCAGTGTACGACGAAGATTTTACGTTCTACGGCCTGGCACCGCACCAGCTAGCCGGCATCACCCTGCATTTCGTGGTACTCAGTTTTGACAGGTGAATTCTGATAATCTCCATCTTTCTTATTTCTTATAAATCACACTATATCTGCAGGGCTTTGGTATAAAATATTGGCCAACGTTCCAGCAGTATAAATTGCATTCAACAAATTCGTTGTATTTATAAGAATTGTATATTTTCTCTATAAAAACAATTGCACACGGAAATAAAAAATGTTCACCAAAACTATGGCAAATATTTTGATCAATTATTTGGTTTATTTTATAGTCGGTAAATAATTTCGTTTTGTAGGCATCTTGATCACATGAGGCTAAAATTTTCACTAAAAAATTGAGACTTTCT
Source organism: Megathymus violae (assembly GCA_003671415.1). NCBI lineage: Eukaryota > Metazoa > Arthropoda > Insecta > Lepidoptera > Hesperiidae > Megathymus > Megathymus violae. The sequence continues at coordinate 2,484,170 of PDGT01000052.1, forward strand.
TAAATTTAAATAATGTTCAGTAACTTGCGACAACCATAGATCATATCTCAACTTAAACAAAACTGATATTAAGGTTTTGTCTAGCGCCTTTAATTAAACCCAATGAAATGCAATAAATGCGCAATGAAATGAATATACTGAAAATGGTATTGTGATTTTTGATTTTAAATTCCAGAGCAAACGTAATTATGGAGGACACGTTTTAAATTATGGTTAAAGAAAATAACAGATGAAGCAGACAGAAATAATCAAATAATTATTTGGCCGTATCGGGGCGGCTTAGAATACTCCCCCCAATCCCATGCTGGCAGAACAGGGTGTCGTAAAAGGCGACAAAAGCCAGCCTGCTTTGTGGTAGGGTTGCGCGTAAGGATTATCTTATCAGTATTATTATTAAGTCATTAATATTATTACTGGTATTATTATCGTTCTGTGAAGCCTGCGTGGCTTGAATCAGCCGCTAAATGACTCGTCGTGTTCCGCCTAGGGATTTGAGAGCCAATACTTTCTTACCTTCTTTTCATTTCCTGGCCGGCAACGCATCAGTGATACCTTTGGTCTTACTGATGTCCATGGGGAACGGGTCGTCTGCTCGTTAACATAACATAAAACATGGTTCCATAAGTACTTTTGACTAATACGGCAGAGCCCCGAACTCTCTACTCGTAATAACCAATAGGCCTACTCTAGAGCGTACTCTATCTCGCTGCTTCTGCTCATGGAACTACTTGTATCCTAAAAAGATCTTCGCCATGGTTTAATGCCCGACCAATGGCTTAACATGCCCTTCGTTCGTAAGTACTCAATCAATTTCTCGACGAGTTGTCACCCATCCAACTACCAACCGCGCCCGCAAGTGTTTATCGCCATCACATCTTAGCCGATTACGTATATTACGCTACCTCGGTATAAGCGCACTTCATTAAAGTCTTAGAATGAGCTATGACTGCAGTGAACCTTTTAATATATATATCTGGCTACCCATTTATCATTTCCTGTCTCATTTTCAAATAAACTATAATAAATAACTCTTTATTTTCCGTCAGATATTCCCGTGATGAGATCATTGGCGAGGTCGTCTCCCCGCTGTCCACCCTGCAGTTGCAAAGTGGAGAAGCTATGGCTCTCTGCCGCGAGATTCAACCCCGCAGCCTGAAGGTACTTGTTTTGTTATTAAATTTTTAGTATATTTTACAATACTGACTTAAGGATTTTTATAATATTTTAGACCACAACATATTTTGATAATTCCTTAATCTCCATCTGTGATTATAGTATCTTACCTTCAGAATTAAAGTGACTTATATCCCATAAATTACAATTTTTGAGTTTAGTCACTTTAATTCTAAAGGTGCGGTATCATAAAAAGTATCTTAATATAAAAATACAATAAAACATATACAAATAAAACACTGTATAATTCACGACGAACGGAATTCGGAATTAACAATTAATTTACAGTAACATTAAAATACTAAATAACCGACTGGCCATTTTGGCATTTACGCATCTTATATAAATATACTCGTATGACGTTCAACAATTTTATATTTTTGCCTTACAGTACGATGACGGGGTTACAGAGACAAACAATTAATTAATCTACTTCTCTTGAATTACTTTCATTAAGAATAACAGCCAACAAGAATTTTAATGAACAAAATACTTATGAAACAAAAATAATAGTTATTTTTGTATCAAGTATCGAAACAGTGATTATGATACATTCAATTTCTACATTTTGACATTATGCACTAGTGCTGGAGTCTTCATTCTCGCATTTACCATCAGTATCGCTAGTTCTCGCACCAGTAACCGGTGCTACAATAATAAAGCGTAGTCGGACATTTTCTTTATCCAGATGCGCGCGGCGGGCCGCGGCGAGGTGCTGGTGTCGCTGTGCTGGCAGCCGGCCGCCGCGCGCCTCACCGTCGTGCTGCTGAAGGCACGCAACTTGCCCAAGATGGATGTCACTGGATTGGCCGATCCGTAAGCATTAAACGTTGCCTACATACCAGACGCAGGTTGAAGATCCTGGTGAAAATTCATATGCTGTTGAAGGGGTGTAATAGGTAAAAGTAAATAAGTGTACGTGGCTTGATTGGAATTTTCGATACAAAAAAGGTTCAATTGTCTAAATTTTTTACGTAAGTCTTTTATTGGTGGGTAAATCCTCTATTTATTTTACATGACACCGATATAATCATACCAGTAAGAATGAATGAATGAATGAATTAAGAAATTAACCAAAAGGAATTAATGCCTATATAAAGCTATCGCGATACGAATGTTTTAATATTTCGAGGACAAGTTAGAACTCCGTATTAAATGTGGTCTATCTTGGCCCTAATGGTTGGTTGGTCTTATAGCCAAATTACACCTCTCTTCCTCTTCTTATTGCGCTATCCTCAAATATAACTCAAATTATTAATTTCTTTCAACAGCTACGTGAAGATGTATCTGCTCTACAACGGCCAGCGCATCGCCAAGAAGAAGACGCATGTTAAGAAGCGTACTCTGAACCCTGTGTTCAACGAGTCCTTTGTGTTCGAGGTGCCGGCAGCGCCCGCAGCCACGCTGGACCACGTTTCCCTCGAACTCCTCGTACTCGATTGGGATCGCGTCACCAAGAATGAGGTTCGCTTTTTTAACCATTGATACTATTTGCCAAGACTTTCCATTTATTTTTGTCTTTATCCAAGAAATTGGATTGGATTGGGAATTGGAACTTAAATCTAGGATAATCAGGCTTTTAGAAGATAATTAAATGTAAACATCTTAGAAAATTATAGCTCATAGTTTTAATATCATCACATTACCATGACCATCACCTGTAAATGGTTTGTAACGGCGAAATCTTCTTTGTTGTAGTTTTCATGTTGTTTAACATCTTCTATATAATAACCTAGATCAACGGAAACTTTCAGGAAATTTTTCCAATTACTGTCACTCTTCCAACTGCCGGCCGCGTCCAATTAGCTTAACGCATACGGTTACGTATCTATGAGACTATCCGTCGGGCTTCGAGGGCTTCTATTCGTGTATCTTGTAACGTTCACGTACATCGCTCCTACTAGGTCATCGGTCGACTGGAGCTGGGCGCGGAGGGCGCTGGCAGCGCGCGCCACCACTGGCACGAGGTGCAGGCCGCACCGCGCCGCCAGATCGCCGACTGGCACAAGCTGCGCGAGTGAACTCGCCCCGACCTCCCCGCTCCACCTCACCTCCCCGCTCCCCGACCCGCGACTCTCCCACGCCCGCACATCCAAATCATAAGCAGAGGAACACGGAGCACTCCACGATACTCGCTCTCGGTCCACGACGTCGTGGAGCTTGTCTGAGTACTGACACCAGCGACACTATGGAGACCGGAGGTAACTCGGGTCTGACTGCCGCATGTGGAGATATTACGTTATAATATAATTAAAGTCAAATACAAAATAAATTAATGTAAGCGACACATTCATCTATTTTATTCTAAAGCTGATGCAGCTCAAGCTTTGAATATAAAACGAACATCAACTTCTCTTCTTATGGGCATTATCATATTTTGTTACAATGTACAATAATTTTTCTATTCCTATATTTTTTTAATACATATCTATGCACATCGTAATCAACTAAGTTATTTCTAGCTGCCGTCGGTAATTTCGTGTGTCGTCTGTGCTCGCTGAATTATGATTTTGTGTATATTATGTGAATACACAAATCGTAAGATTCATACACATATCAGTTCATCTTCAGAATCTATTATATGTCCTATTAAAACTGGATAAATATAAATTTATTATTTAATTTCCTAGCCTTTGTAACAAAACCTTCTTCATAAGGTTTAAAGCACTCTGCAGTAAATATTACTTGTTCATTGTCATATTCCTGTACAAAACTATCTTTCATTCCCCCCCTTTAGAAATGCTTCTAAAATTATTTAGCATTCATATAATTTATTAGCGATACAGACTTGTTTAATGTCGTAAAATGTACTCGTTTTTAATTTTAACTTGTCTTTTAACACTTTGTAATGGTTTACTTGCAATGTAATCGTGACTAATGATTTTTGAACTTCTGTTAAAATTATTTTCCGATGTATGTCTATATACCAAACTCTTTTAGGAGAAATTTGCCTGCACATAACACTATTATTCGAATAAAAATACTATTAAAATTGTTAGTTGCATCAGTAAGTAAGTGACAAATAAACAATAAGCGAGTAGCTTACACTTATTTGAGTAGTACTCGACGATGTCCAGGGGCTTCGTACCGCGCGTGTGAGTGACTGTACACAAAGTCCAGCGACACGGAAGGTTTGATTTAGTAATTGGTAATTGAAAATATGATATTTTGTATTAGATAGGTAAATTTATTTTCTAAAGCAAACTATCGAATCAAATCAATGTTGCGCATTGGCGTGAACATATAACATTAACATATACATATAACATTAGATTTAAAATGATGGCCGCATAACGAGGAAAATATGTACAGTGGCGCCCTCACAACAAGCTGAGATGATTGCTCTGTATAACAATTACACTCGAAACTTTAAGTACTATGCAATAGTTTAATTCGTATTCCAAAAAACCCTTAATTTTTTTTAACGTTAAGCGATTTACATTTTAACTGCAACTCAAGGTTTTACACCAAATAAATGAAAAACCAATGTCTTTAGTTAAATTATTTAATTATTGTTCTATTGCATATTTTAAATAACCATTAATTTTATCATGATTACAGTTAAAATGATGATGATGTAATGTGCACAGCGACATAAAGTTACAAACGTATATTTTTACATAGTTCACGTGTGGGTTATTACAATAGGCAATACTTTTATTTATTCGATTGTGATAAAGTTAAAAGTTTTATAGAAAAGTAGAGAAGAAAATACGATTTTCAATTTAGTACAATTTTCACAATAACAAGGAATTGATTGACTCTCCGACATGGTACTGATTGATAGAAGTATTGCGAATTGAATTAATCGTGTACCGACATTAAATATAATATACGGTAATGGCGTCGACTCAGTATTTTATATCGAGGGGGCAGGATTACATTACACATATGCGACGTGCAGTCAATAAATCTCTTTCTATAAATTCGTGATTTCAATTTACACATCTATTTATTTATATTGTGGTATTTGTATTAATCATAACAAAACTACGTTATGTAAGACGTCATCTTTTGTTACCTAATGTACTCAAAATTTTTTTGGTAACTTTAATTAATCATACAGTTACCGACAGTATATGGTTGACACTTTGAGTTTGGTTCATCGGGGCAACAAGAATCAATTTGATATACTTCATTTGATGTTAATTCCATTATCTATTCTCAAAGCACGTGTATAAAACAATATATTTTACGAAAATCTACGTATTAAGTTGGTAAAATAGTGGAGAAATTGCAAAACCATATATATTATTTGATATTTTATCTATTCATTACCTTTATATCCCAGTTATATAATAATATACTTAGCGTAAGTTACAATACATTTATGTAAATTATTCTTAAAGCATATTAGCAACTATTTTCTCTACTCCATGATCAACGGTTTAGCCGGTCTCGATGTCAGCTGTAATGTTTAATATTTATAATTAATTTTGTCTTATTAAATGTTATATTTCTGCCGGTATTATTTTAAACATAACGGTGTAACATGGACTTGAAAGAGTCACACACGCATTTAATGCAATGATTTTGTTACTTATATCATAATTAAAATTTTGATTTAATTTTGAAATTAATTAATCATGATTGTCAAATCGTTTGTTGAAGGTACATTGAAGAACAGGTTCTTATTTGGAAACTGTAAAGTAAAATTTAATCATAATTAAATCTCAAAATTATAACACTCATCGTTTTGGTACCTACGTGTAGTTATTAGTTTAGAGAAATAAATCTATTTTATACTAACTGTAATGATACCTGTGTAGGTGTAATGTAAGTATTAGTGAAAGCTCCTTCGAAAAGCTTCGAGCTTCATAGTCACTTGTACCTTCTTAGTGTTGCAAGTATCAGGATAGGTGACGCTTTATCTGTTATCCCATTCGTGTCATTCTATATTTAAATGTAATGTGTATGTATTTATCTAGTGCGCAGATATATTAGGGTTCCAATTATTGAGAAAAAAAAACTAAATATAACGATATACGAATATAATTATAGCGATAATTATATTAAAAGTGACTTAACATCTAAGAACCTTTCACTTTATGAAAAAGCATCAAGAAGATGAATCTTTGGATTAGGTGTACTTTTGCAAAAATATTTTTGAATTATGTTCAGTGTAATTACACAGAATTTTGAAATTATATTGAGTTATTCGTTTAAAAATAAATACGTAGCATAAAAATAATATTATAAAATTGGTTAATATACTTTGCAACGGATTTCATGTTATAAACACAAAATTGAATATCTAGATAAAACCGCGAACCCTGCAATACTAGTGTGAAAATTAATACTATTCGTTGTTGTAATTAACTTTAAATGAAATATGTTTAATAATGAACATTAAATGAATAAAAAATCTCCATACTTCAACATTCCAAGGTACTTGTAAATAATCATCTATCGTCGTGTAACGAATATTCTTATTCTACTCATTAGGTTAAGCTCCTTCAATGTTTAATGTAGTATCACACCATTCAAGTTTACGTTATAATATTATTGGGTGTCGTAGTACATCTACTATAATTAAAATTATAATACTCACTGCAATTTATATAGTGTGGTAAAAATATTAACGTAAGTTATCGATTCTCATTTCAATTGTGTGCATACACATGACATACGTTATTCACAATTAAACCAATATGATCCAAGATGGATATTTCATGTATTCGGGGATAAAAGTTTCAACCAGATTGATTCACTTCGGTTGATGGAACTTAGGAGAAATGCCAAGAGTAATGCATTGAGTAACATTTACTTTTACGTTACATAATAAAGGTAAATTGTATAAATTCAGCATTTATTCCGCTATGAAATAAACTAAACGAACATATGGAAGCGATCGTATCGAAAAGATGTCCGTGTTTGCATCCTCCAGCGCTTCAGTATCGACGCAGTCGACTTCAACGATATCAGATTGTATACTAAGGGATTTTAGTGAATAAATTATTGACTGGTGCTTTCACAATTGTTTGTTTTATTTTTAAATTGGTGCCTTCTCTCAGTAGATATGCAAAGATCTTCACAGGACGATTGCGGTGTTCGGTGCTCCAGTAATGAAAGGCTAACAAGCTCATAATATATTTTTTTCTCCTCACATTTGGTCATATGCACTAAGAATCTCTGTAGCGGTAGCCACAACAAACCTAAGGCCGAGTTTATCATTTGCCCTATCCAACCAATGTATCCCTACCGTTGACGAGTGTCACCTTTTTGTGTGATTGGGTGTTGATACGTCACGTCGACGTTCGCCGGCCGGATCACATCGGACCTATTTTTGTGCGATCAGCGAAGGACGGGGATACGTAACGCAATTCTATATTGAGCTCGATACGATACAATGATAGAGTATCGTATCGGGAAAATGATAGTCGGGGGATCAGGTTAATATGCCATGAAATCAGTTGATCAGTTACAACCGTTGAGCATCAAACCCTGGGCTCGTCGCGCGGCAGGCATTGTCATCTGGGCCATGGGAATGTCCATAGAAAGTAAATCAGATGAAGGCACTACAGTCTAAAATAAAGACAGATCTGACGTTAACATATCTGTGATCCAAAATCAGAGAGTTTAGAACAATATTTTATTCAAATAACCGCACGTCAAATGTAGATAGATGGCAGCACTGCTGCCGTTTGTAGCGCACTCTGTCGTCAAGGTATATTACGTCTTTGTGTAGTATTTTGTATCTGTAGCCTTGATTAGGTTCAGTCAAGACTGGTAAGCTATTAGATAGTTGTGAGACATTATGTCATTTTAAAGTTAATTTGCAACATTCCCAATAATCTACTTTGACGTATACGCATAGATATTTTCTGTCCGCCTTACGTTGCATTGATATACATTTATTTTGAAATGGTCCAACACTATCGTTTAATATTAATTATTTATAAAAAAAAACAAACGAGTCTTATCAATTGTATATTTGTTATCAAATCTTATGACATATGTATAACACAGCTTAACAAACATGAAAGTATAAACAATTGGGACCGACTCTACTTTTGGGAACCAGTAAGACAAACTTATAACATTACCTTACATGAGATCGTCCCGCGCTCACCGGCAACTAAATGTGGACTTTATCTTACATGCCAACTGTGGTGTTCAGTACATATCTATGTGCCAAGTAAATAAGGTTGAAATTAGAAAACGTTGTACGTGTGAACAAGTTACTAAGTCTTAGGCTATACGAGATAAAGGTTTATGTGTATATTTTGTATTGCAATTATTAATTTTATTGTATTGTTATTACTTATGTGATGAAAATACCACAAATACGTGTAAGTAATATAAGTATAACTTGAAGTTTTAACATTTCCCTTAAAAAAATAACATGTTATAGATATAATTGGAACATGATATTCGCAAGTCAGTTAAAACAGTGATATCTCCGTCAACTATTTAAGTCAACTTAACGGACATATAAAAAAAAAACAATTTTATTTAAAATGTAATGCGTTGTTAAAAATTTATAGCCGTTTGATTGTCCCTTTAATGTATCTAAATCACATCACGTAAATTAATATTATAATATAATTATATAAACATAACAAAATCCCTTGCATATACTTATAAATTCAGTATTTGTTCTGTTCTAACTTTAAAGATCAAAAATAAACTGTAAATGAATATTCTATCCAAAAAAGAATTAAGAAAAGCAGAATATAATGTTGCAACTGTGAATATATACCAATTTTTATATGTATTCGAAGCAATTGTATTTAAATTAAACCTAAAATATAAATGTAATCATATGTAATAACTACGTCCCCATTAGTATTCCAGCAACACTTTCCAATTCTCGCTTATTGCTTAACAATACAACACCTTAAAACTTAATTCGCGTTACATACATCGATAAAACGTATGACACTGCGTACACACAACGAATGTCTGGCAATATAAACCTTAATTAATATATTCAATTGTTCAATTAATATCATTAAATTGTTACATTTAACACCAATTATTTAAAAATACAAATACACTAAACAATAAGATACAACAATACCACTAAATTATAAAGTAAACGTCGTTAATTACAATCCATATTGTCATCAGTCTGTAACACCATGTAGAGGACGTTTCTTTGATTTCATCTAGCTAAGAAGCATTTAGGAGAAAATATTTTGTAAATATAACACCAGGATAGTATACATCTTAGTACAGAGATTACTGAATATGAAAAAATAATGTTTTTATTCGTATTAACTACGCAAGCAGACGCGCTATGGGCATGTAATAATAATTTGTAATATATGACACTGAGAACACATTTTATTACGAGAAGTTTCGAGTTCCCGCCATAAATTGTTGACAATATATTGTTCCTCGACGTGTGTTAAAGGAACATTTTCGAATGACGAAGCTTTTTTACTCAAGCCGACGTACGATTGAAATATGGATTACAAAATGAAGAGTGCACTAATTCACGTCTCGTCGTGTTTTTGTGTGTCTGTGCGGGCTGGTCTTACCAATCACAATAAATGGGATATCTGCCAATCACTGCCTTAGAATACTATAGGAAATTATTATTTTTGTATAAAAACTTTATATTTATTATTTATTAATGCGAAATATTACTAAACATTATTGAGCCGTCTGGATAAAGAATTCACATTGGGTTTGAGACATTTAGTAAATGTAAAAATCTCGTTGATCAAAGTCTTCGAAAGAAAACTATAGAGAATGATATACATATCACAGTTGGTACGGATATGAAATTATTTCCAATTATCGGTTAGTTTCAGATAATGTCGCTTACGGAGCTATTCGAAGTTATTCGAAACATTTTATTGGATTCGATTATGGTTTCGGATATTTTTTATTTCGGAAATCCGATAGTTTCGGTTACGGCAACGGAGCTCCATAACATCTGTAATACATACATATAACGAAGTCGGTCGGGTTGGCACAAAGCAACCTTACCTCTAAAAACTCGTGCAGTGATTGTCTGTACGACTTTCGGATAGCTACCGATATCGTGACCTACCTGACAGTATGACCCGTTGGCTTCTAGCGAATATTACACAAATTCCAATCATCCTAGTTAAAATTACACGTATTTCGATATTAACACGACAAGTGTAAAATCTATAAAGTTGATGTTATTAGCTAATTTTACTTTTAATGCTAGAAGATATGGAACAGTCCAGATATGCTTGAACTAGCTCTAGATATTATTCTTTTGGTCCGAACAATTTTACATATGTGCAAATATTTATGTCGAATCATTACGACATTATTAGCTGTTATTGTAAACCCGCTAGAACTGTCGACAAAAACATCTCAGCTTTACGTCTACCACTAGACACTGCAGACAGTTATCGATTAGCAACATTATATAAGTAAAACAAAACTGTAAATTTCATACAAATCATTCGCTATTACACATCATTTGTAAATTACCTGCGATCATTTAAAATTAATTATAGTGATTAAATTACTAGTTTTTAGTGTAAAAAATAATAATGTAATACTACACATCAGAGATCCATACGTATAGTTTAATTGTTGCTATATTTTCTGTGTTTCTTGTAAATATTACAATAATTTTCCGTTTACGGAATTTTCAATGAAAGGCAAACAATGTAATATGTAAGGACTAAATATTTTTTTGTTTAACACCACAATAAATCATTAATTAATAACCGTCGACTCAAATCATTAATAAAATTACGGTTCTAACAGATATCATGCAAATTATTTTTATTTTTAGTTATTAATTTTAAAAACATTATAAAATTATTATCGCCATCTTACTCGTATAACATCGGTTTGTATTTTAGCGTTACAAACTTTAGAGACGACAGATTACTTGAATTTCCAGATTTTATTTTAATAATTTAATTCAGTTGAAATATCGGTAACATTCATCTAGAAACGATAAGTAGCCATTAAACATACAGCATTTAAACTATAAATAATCAATATCCTATTTATGTACACTTACAATTAAATGCGACTCCAATAACAAAACACCATTAAAATCCGTTATAAAAAATTAAACATAAAAACAGGCAAGACTTGTCATGACGCTTTGATCAACTTTTGAACATCGACGTACGCCGAAGATTTTTTTCACTGTATCGATTTTAAAATCGGCATGTTGAACTTTATCGCGACTAGTTATTTCTTCAGCAAGACACGTCTGGCAAACGCAAGGCAAGATAAAACTCCAATTGCCTACAACTTGTAAAGGAAGCGATATGCTTTCAGTTTCCTTACAATGTACTGTAAAAACACTTTTTGAATGACCTGATATCAGTTAGACAACGATAAAGCTTTGATGTAATATTCAATAAACTTGCATTATTTAAGTTACGATGCGTATCAAAACTTTAGTAATATTACAATGTGTATACATCTGTCCGCTATTGTCTAAAATTTGTAAATATTTATGCCGCGGTGATCCACCGCTGGCACTGAGATCAAATGTAGATTCAATTAATGCTATTTTAATTGATCCAAGAAATGCCTGTGTAGCGAAATCACTCAAACAAACCGAAACATAGAGGAAGGCGAAACTTCTGCTATTGAGTATTCAAAACAGTCTCGTTGTGGACAAAAATGACGCGAGCTTCCTGAAACGTCGTTGAGCTAGAGAGCATTCGAGAATAACAACGTTAAAATTATATTAGAAACGCGTGCACACTGTGAAATTAAAGCCGAAGCTAATATTACTCTAAAATCAATACATATTGATCGTGCGAAGATACGTAGTAATAACTTACCAATCTCCATTTGTGGAGATAACAATATTATAAGTGATCCCACAGTCGAAGTTCAGCGAGATCTCGATAGATCGAAAGATTGGAACATACCAAGAATCTAAGACGGTCGACTTAATCACTTATTTAAAGATGGTACGCACAGCTTTGGTTGTGGTAGGACGGCACATAAGATCCCGGTCTAGTGATTTATAGGAGACCTCTATCGAGCTCCTTGCGTAGCATCCTGGTCAACTTGAGTACGTCCTCGTCGATTTGACCGGCGAATAACGAATCCAGTAGTTCATCTCGGGATGCCAGAGCGAATACGCCTGCTAGACGTGATACTGACTTGTCGGATAAATGTCTTTCAACAACTGACCTGAAAGGAATGGCGAAAGAGTTAACATCCTCGGATTTTGGGAGAATCTGTGTACACTTGAACGTATAACAAAAAAAAAAAACAAAGAAAATATGAATAATTCCTTTTTTAAGTCATTGGAGTACATTCGAATATTGCGAGGGAGCATTTGATACTAAACCTTATATACATGTTATACAACATTTTCAAATTATAGTTATAAAGAGTCTTACTTGAGCGATTGATGAGACTCACGAAGAGCATCCTGGAGAAACCCCCTATCATAAGAGAAGTCCACCTCGCAGAATGAGACCACGGCCATTAGCACCGTCTGCGGAGAGCAACGTATCAATGGATAACTAATTTAGTCGACGCTGCGGTCATGTGAAGTCGCCAGCGAGAACGCTTCAAGTCTATCTTCACAGCGACTCGTGCCACAAAAGTGAACAGTACATTTTGTAGTGGACGACGGGTGCGTATCATGGACACAGGGATTCTGTAATTCTGTACGCCGAAACAATTTTTTTTTTTGTTATTAATCGACAAACAAGCAGACGAGTCATCTGACGGTAAGTGGTCACCATCGGCCAGTTCACATCAGTAACACCAAAGTGTTTCCGACTGAAAAAGAAGCTGGGGTCCCGCATTGTAACTGACTCTGCATCATTACGGACGTTGCGACCGAAACGCGTATGATTTTGGAAGGAGCTTTTGGGAAGGACATTGTTCTTTATCGGCCTCTATTGAAATGTTCAAAACACCAATGAAACCCATCACAGGGTGGATATATTTAAATGTCACTTGAACAAGATTACAATAGTATAGAATGGTAAGTAGTATTATAATTTTTTGATATACATATATTAAAATAATTGTTTTACGAAAGGCTACCGCATTAGGTCAGTAACTTGTATGAGCCGTTAATTCTTCTATTAAAAAGGAAATTGATAAATTTAGGTAGACATATATATTGGGATACATGAGGATTGTGCTTAAGTTGTGACGTAAGTGACTTACATGGAACTTGGAGCGGAAGGCGGCGAGTGCGCGCTCGTCGGTCGCGGAGAGCTGGCCGTGCCGCCGCAGCACGCCCAGCTTCACGGCCGCCTTGATGACGTGCTTCACCAGCTTCTCCGCCTCGCGCTTCTCGATGCGCTCGCGCAGTACCGTCAGGAACTGGAACACCGCGTAGGAAAATATTAATTGACGGTAAATATATCATCAATTAACATGAAAATCGCATTTCATATATAATTTAGATATTATGTTTATTTATGATGAAATTAATAAATATAGAAAATGAAATAATCATGATTAGGAGGTATACCGTAATTCCAACTGATGAGGAATTCTTTACAGCAACATTGCGCGTGCAGTACCTGATCCAGAAGTTTAGCGGCATGTTCGTCGAGGATGAGTGAACGCGCGCTGGCCGCGCCACCAACTCTAGAGAGGAACTTCTTCTGCGCGCGTAGCGATATGTCGCGGGCGCACCACGCGCCGCCCTCCATCGCTGTGAACAACACAACATCTTCATAAATAATAGTCGTAATAAACACCTTATATCACTATTTTACAATATAATTTACGATGGTTAAATCAACCATCATTCTGAGTATCATAGAAATTTCACTGCAGAAACACCTATGACTTTGATTTGATACAGAATTTCCGCGCATTTGGAATATTAAGGAACACTATACTTTGCCAACAACCTTGCCATCCTTTGCCAGGTTTGGCGTAGTGGGGAATAAAGACAGCAGGCCTGTTCTTTAACAAGTCGCTACACTCTGACCGTCCCGTTTAATTTAACAGTACTTGTTGCAAAATAATCTTCGCCAAGACTACATTATATTTTTTCCAAGCCAACCATGATACGTTTGCAAAGTTGGTTGATAAAGTTAGCCAGCCAATAATATGAAAACTGCACATTTTTTTATAACACGGTGTCTCTTGAGTTTGACTTTGGTCTTTTGCCATCTGACTATTTTTTGTTTGGTATCCATCGACGAGAGAAGAACAGAACGTTACAAATTTCCAACACTAGTAATAAAGTATGCAAAGCTAATTATATCACAAAAATACTTTAATACGTGACATTGTCTCGTTAGTTCACCCCTCGGTACTTGACGTTGTTAACAAGCGGCTGGTCAAAGCCAGCGACCAGTGAGGTCGAGTGAAGAGCGATGGGCGTTTCCATCGCAAAGCACGACGCTGACAATGCACGACAACGGCGTGGGTATGATATATTACTCTCAGGTAATATTTCGCTAATCTCGGAAACGGCTTACCAGATTCCGTTCTGATTTTCACCGATGTATTTCAGTAAGTGTCACTTACTGTGTCATCATAAAAAGTTATAAATTAATATTGTAATTTGTAATTCATAGAATGAGAAAAAATTAGCCTTAAATATTGCAGATGTTATTTCTAAGCCTGCGACGTAGGCTTTCTGGAGCGAAGTGAGAGCAGTTTGGTACTATATATATTCTATATATATCTATATATATTAGAAATACGAAAACAATTACACTTGGAATAAGCGAAAACGACAATAGCAGCTGCTAGTGTTATTGAGTATTGTAGATAGTCACGTGTTTCGTGGTATCGATACAAATTATGGTATTTTACTACGTCTACCCGTATATTGAATTCTGTAAAAGCTGTAAACAAAGGCATTCGAAGGATAAAGGATATTGAACTTTTGGCGTTCTCGGGGACATTTTGAACTGGACAAAATCCATTTTTATACTAAGATGGAAATATTATTTTGTACTACTATTTATCTCATCATTAACATTTGTTTTCAGACGAAATTTATATAACATTTCTTAATTTCTTAAAACAATTGTGGAGCAGTAACCTCCGTGTGAAAAAAAAATATATAAAAGTTAATTTTGGTATAACAGTATTTTATTGCTTTTTTCGCTTCCGAGCTCAGAAATTAAATATGCAAGTCAAGGAACTGATGGGAATATTTTATGGAATTGCAGATAGCATCATCACCACATGTCACCTTCCTCTATTAATGACTCTACATTAAAATTTAAAACTGTCTAAAATTCAAAATTTGAATCCTAAACTCCGTCTAAAATTTGACTCTGTCCAGTAATCCAGACTTATATAGCATATGCATACTCTACGCAACATTCAAACAGAAAAGAGCAACATTTCACGCTATCAACAACACCAGGCTAGCCTTAAAAGGTCGCTTAACACGTTAAACGCCATTGCAGAAATATGATTTTTCTTAAAAAAAAAAAACGTTTTTCTTGAAATTGGTGTATTTTATTAAGATATGTACTCAAAAACTTTTTAATAAGGATCGGATATAAAGTTACGTAATTATAATAAAAAAACCGCATGAGGGCACCGGTGACCCCTATGGCGAAATAAAGTAAACCAAATGAGGTCACCGGTGACCCCTATGGCGTGTAACGTGTTAAAGGATTTTTTAATTAAACGAAGGTACTAACTGTTGTGTCACAATATATTTAGGACAATATCATGTACGTTTAAAATGTTTTGAGACCCGCTAAGAAACATGATATTCACAACCTTAATAGGTGCTAGGAATAACGCTAATGTTAACCAAGTTTCAAGCATTGTCAAAAGAGATGGCCCTTATGTAGACGTATAATAAACATAATCGTAGCATTAACAGACCTGCTATATTGTAAAATAAAAGCTGATGTCAGAAGTATTCTCATGTTATTACGAAATGGATGATTCATTGTAGAATTAAATATAACCGTAATAACAACAGTAAAAAAGGTAATAAGTTTCATGCCGTCTCTATTTCCAACACTGCTCATCGTACGGAGGCGATTCAAACAAATAACGTCTAATGATAAGGAAGACAGATGTCTGCACCTTTAAGTGCACACACTTTTATGTGTGCCTGATATTAACATAAAATAATTATTAGTTCCGCGCTTCAGATGGCACGTTATGCAAGCAACAATGGTATGTGATCGTTGTATTCAGATAGCAGTGTCGACAGTCTTTGGACATGAAACTTCTGATATGCAGGTTACCACAATTAGAACAGCTTCGACTCCTCACTCCTGAGTACTTTAGTGGCCTACCACTATTACCACGTTTGGTACAGCGTTTCACTTCTTTCTTATTTATTGTTAATTGTATTACTGTGAAGTATATAATATAGGGATACAGATTCTGGAGGTGATGTTTAGAAATTTTAAAAAGTGACGCCGTCAGCATCATCCATTGAGCTGAAATCCTCATAAACTTCTTAGAAATTACAGTGACTCAATTTTATTGCATTCTTTCTATTTTCCTATATATGAAACTAACGGCAACCAGAACACTAAACGAACGGAAATTGATAAAGTGGTCGCAGCGTAACTTCATATATGATTTATATATTTCTATATTTGATGCATACCGTGTTAGCGTGCGTCCATCACCTCGATCCCTAACTGCACTATGCACCCACGCTTGATGCGTGCCGTACATTTAATCCACCTAGGCCGGACATTGGACAATTTATCCCAATTGGAGCTGTCCGCGAACTGGAACAGGGATCTATTAACTTGTTCATATCAATAACTCCTTTCAGTGTCATGCTCTACAATTCTCGTATTAAACGAAACGAAATTATTGTGAATTAATTTTCAAATGGAAATGTTTAAAAATAACAACGCAACCAACCAGCAAACTTCGGTAGCGTATTTAATTGTAGTGTTACTTATGTCTGTAACAAGAAGTTGTCGTCAATCGTTGTCTTAGATGGATATTTACGAACATTAACAATGATAGTCACAATGAAGTATTGCAACCATTAACCCAATGAGTACCAATGAGCAACCAATACTTCTCCTGGTCACAAACCACGCAAATTGACAATTGGTAAGACCACTGCGCCAGGCAAGACTACAATTTGGCAGACTTCATAAACCGTCAACGACCTCTCAGGTATGTATATACCACAATGACCGAAGTACGTGATGATTCATTTGCCAGCGTGCAGACAGGGACCCGCCTACTATTCGTAGAGACAAAGTGGTACAATATTTATTTAGGTCAAGGTACAATTCCATGTCGCGCGCTGTGTGAGCACGGAATACGCAAGAGACGTTCATGTCAACTTCATATTTTGTTCCACGCGCGAGTTACTCCACTCCATGTAAATGTCCTTGATCCCCGGCGTCCATTATGCATGGCACGCGCATGCAATTTGCGATTTGCCCTCCTCGAACATGTTCTGAAGCTAAAACACGAAAAGTTCCAACTTTTAGAGACTACTATTAAATGGGTATACTTACTGTTTATAGTTCATGTTGGGCTTTTTTAGATCGTCTACAACAGGGATTCCCAAACTATTTTCGGCAAAAGACCCCTTTTCCAAAATAAAGTGATATCTCAGACCCTTATAGCAACATATAAAAGTCTAAAAGAACAAAACACGCAGCATTACTAGGGGTCGATTTTTAAACTTCGTTGATTCCTAAAATCAGTTTTCTTTAATGTCGGCCCCAAAAGCCAAAAAAAAAACATACGAAGCACGTAACATACACAACTTATGCAGTATCTTGAAAATTTCAAATAAATAACTTATCTTAATTAACAGGAGTAGATTTTTAGACCTCGTAGACCCCCAAAATCAGTTTTCGTTTATGTCAACCTCTAGGAGATCGATTTCGACCCCCAGTGGTCGATATTCTTATTAATTTAATTCTGATTCTATGATAAGAATGATTAGTTAATACTATATTTTGCAGTCGGTACCTACGTAGAAGTGTTTGATATAGTTATTGAGCCATACGAGTATGTTGAACAGGTTTGTTTTTTCCTTTATGCCTTTTCCGTCAAAATAATTTATTTCATATCGCATTTTATTTTTACTATTCGAAACGGTGCGACCTTATGTATTAAATGGTCAAATAAATTGTCAAATAAAGTGCATAAACCTAAAAAGTATGTAGCAAAAAAGAAGATATGATGAAAGGAATTCCAAGTAAAGAATAATCTTAGAATGATACATCTCATAAACTAAAAACAATTTGGACAAGTATATCACTACCATCGACCAAAGCTACATACATAAAGTGGTAAATCTTGACCACAATACACATGAAGTGATTAGAGAGGCCCTAAAATACTCCCCGCACATCCGCTTGATATAATTTTTGTTGCTTTGTGAGTCTGCAGTGAAATATACATGATGTAATATCATTCAGTACCTTTTTCCGCTTTGTTTGTGAATTAATTTCATTTTTTTTGTTTACTTAACCGACTTCAAAAAATAAGGAAGTTTTCAATTTGATTGTATTTATTTGTTTGTTTATTACTTAAAAACTCCATCACTTGTTAACAAATTTGGAAAGTTCCTTTTTTGTTTGAGAGAATACACTTCCCGTTTGGTCCCACTTAAATTTGAAAAATAAATACCACCCCTAAGGGTGAAAAATAGGAGATTAAACCAAGATTGTTTTTCAAATATTTGTTGTTTTTTTTTTAAATATATGTTATTTGGAATCTATTGACAAGTTTATTGTTATTAAAAAAATATTAGGAATCAGAACTTTATTTAATCATTACAGTCGAACTTTGACCTCTACTTATATTTAATATATGTTTTTCACAAACGAGGATTAATTTGTTATTTAATTACTACGACGGTGACTAAGTAAAAATATTAAGTTCTTGTAAATGTAAATGTGTAAATTATCCGTGACGTGTCCGATGTCAGTCGTCACGCACTGAGGGTAGTTTTACGGCCATTTGTACAAACGACGGAAAGTTCTCCGTTCAAGTCCAAACGATATCACAAGTAGTTAATAAACAGTTCACGGCAGGTGCGCGTCGCTGGAGAGACGTTTGAATGAATGGGCAATGGTTAAGGTGTGTTAAACTGTGTAAGTATTATATCTGTTATTTATGTGTAAAATACATTTGGTTACTCGTGTGAACGCACATCGGATCACAAGTATGAACTAGTAATATACATTCGCTTTGAAAATATGTTTCTTACTAATATTACACACTTACTAACAGTAACCGTACTTGATAAAATGATTGCTCGTTTTTATCAGGTTTTGTAATTTTTTCATGATTACCCAATTACCGTACGCAAAAACCGTATGAAAATTAGTGCAGTATTTTTGACATTATCGCGTTCAGACAGACAAATGTACAGATTGTCTACTGTGTGGTGGTAGTGAAATTAATATAGTTTCATGAGGCGCGAATTCCAGTATTGAATTATTTTTATTGTTTAATTTTATTGTGCAATACAGGTGATAATATACACGACTGTTTTACGATGTCCCTGTAGCTCGGGACCAGAATACGAGCTGCGGTATTAAGAGGTCGTAAAAGGCGACTAAAAGGGGACTTCCGGGGTTGCGGGCGGTAAGAGTGGGAGCTGGAACCGTCCGGCTAGCGACCCCGGGAAGGACGACGGTATGTGTAATCGCGTACCGTCGATAAGATCGGATGGTGCGGGAAGGGACATGTTGTCCCTCCCGGATAGAGCCCGACAGGGGAACCGCGCTCAGAGGACTTCGGTTGCGTTCCTATGGAGATCCCGAAGTCCTTTACTTAGCGCTGAGGAAGGCCACCGGGGGTTTAAAAAGGTCGATTCCAAAGCGTATGACTATTTACGCTTGGCGATAGAAAACATCGGGAGGAAATATGCGCACCAAATACATAGTTCTCGGTGTTCTCAGAAGACTATCAATCTGTAGGTACTTGGCCAAAGTGTGTGTGTGTCCCTCATATTCTGAATGGAGACCCAAATAGCTTTAGAACGATTAGGTGTTGTTGTGATTATTTTATTAAGAATCCCCTATCGTGTTGGTTCTTTATCGATTTTTCTAATTTTCTTTATCTGATTTTGGGTTCTCTTCGACCAAATTTAGTCTCTAGTACTGCTACGAGAACAGCGCTTGAGAAAAGAGACTTTAATTACGTCACAAACGTCTACGTCTATTCACCTTGTATTTCCGTGGGTGAACGTGGAATACCGTGGATCTCACATGTCCTTAACTTTATTTTGATCAACGGACTTCATGTTTGATAATAATGTATTAGGTATACTTTGCCAACGAATTATTAACATTATAGCTTTTAGCAAAAAAATTAAACATTTAAGGTGACATTCAACATCATAAACCATGAGGGTTCGTGTTGAGGAGGGCTGGTGCGAGTATGTTGGTAACGTACACTACTGCGGTAGGGATAAGAGAGGAAGAGTTAGTAGCCAAACTTACTTAATTAAATTTAGCTAAATTACCGTACGTTAGTTTATTTTTTTACCAATTAACCCAAGCGTCGAAAGTGCTTTTACCACCCGAAGGCCTCCAACATAGTTTACCGACTGCTATTTAACAATAATATCCAGAACCGACAATTTAACGTGCCTTTAGAAGCACGTAAGCATTCGACAAACTTTGCTATTGGCAATCACTTATCCAACTATGGAACTGCTCTACGTTGAACTCGACCGATAGCTTATAGTTGGTTGAATAATATTACGATATTACGATACACGTATAATTGTGTTAAATGATGATAGCAATTATATCACTGAACAAGCTTTAATTGACCGTCACGAGGTCAACACGAATTATATTTAATGATGTCGTGCGAGTTTTGGTTCCCACATTAATACGTGTTTGTATTGTGTCTACATCTAAGTTTAAATCCTGTACAATATAAACGCTCCTCATGGAATAAGATTCTCTTTAATTCGGCAGGTTTGTGGGAACCAAATGAGACATCGTAAACAGCCAAAACCAAAACAAACGTTGCCACATAATTGTCTGTAAGGATAGTTATCGAACTAGGGACCCTTAGTTCGACAGGCAGAATCCGTACCTATTGAACTACAAAGTCTGGAGGTTTGATTCCTCTATACCATGAGTTTATGGAGCTGAAGTTCTGTCGAGTCGATATCACATGTCTCTTTTGATAAAAGTTTAATATTTCTTTTTACTCCTTGATTAAGAATCAATTATTTATGTTGCACCGTTACCATCTGTGTAGTTGAGAAAACTAACAACTTGTCCATCCAGTACATTCGGAGAATGTAGCACGGAACAGGTAAAAAGTAACTCAGTTTATGACTTCCGTGTTTGCATGGGACGTCAAAGCCCAAAAAATTTAAGTCTTTTAAAAGTCCCTTTACACTAACACATTATATCATCTAGATGGGAAAAATTCCAGAATACTGACATTAATTTTAGTCTCTAGAGCATCCTGTTACCTATTATCGTTTGTTGACTAGATTCACCTGAACAAACAGTGCCTTTGAGTAATAACTTTTGTACTTCATGCCTCATGACATTATACCTACATACATTCTATTTGGTTATTGGATAAAATTCCCACCCGCAGGGTGTAAGAGAACTTTGTATTCCACACACGGAGAAGGCAAAGTATTTGTATGGAAGTTTGATTTTTACGTACTTTATATAAAATTTACTAAATAGTCATATGCCTATTTTGCCATATTGCGAACAGTTGACATTCGAAAATCTGAGTAGTAATTTTCTTAATTTCGCTGTCTATGACTATGCCTTCTTTCTTTGACTCGCTTTCTTTGAATCAAAGACTTTGTTCTAAGCTATGCAGGGCTGGATTTAGGGGAGGGCATCTGGGGCCAGAGCCTCGGGGCCTCCACAAGAGGCGGCCCCGCAATAGAGACTTCGAAGAAATTTTCCAAATTCCAAAGGGTAAATACTAGTAAACAACTTTCCCTTTGATATTTCTTCGCTGTGTTGCAACAGTAAATTGTGCAAACATGATAACATTGTTCTTAAATATAAAATAACAATTTATCTATATTTGTTCATTCCAATGAGTAAAATATTGTCAAGTAAAAAAAATTGTGCATTTTATTAGCACAATAACTAGCGGCCAGACCCCCACTTCTTTGTTGCCCTAGGGCCTCCCAGACCTCTAAATCTGACCCTGAAACTATGCGATAGTGATAAAAGAAACAGATGTTTTTAAAAGTTATTTATGAATTAATGAAGTATCATCGACATTGCCGGCCAAACATGAAGTAAAACAGGAATTGTTCTTCTAACATAGTAACCAAAATATGAACAAACGATCCACGGTCGATTTTCCATGGACACTAATTAGCTAGAAACATAACAGAATATATACAGAGATACAGAGCCAAATCACCTCACCAAAACAAATATTTTAACAATAAGAACTCGACTTCAATTTGAAGGAAGTAAATTAAATCGGTTCGCCTCGTATATTCTTAAACAAAGGAAGAAATTTCCAAATCGGTTAATAAAGATGGAGTTCCGATGTAACAAACATTTAATAAATACAAACGAACTAAAACCCTTCTCCTTTCTGGAAGTCGGCTAAAAACCTATTGCCATAGCCGTGTTCAATGATAATAGAGTTGCTCTAAGATCAGGAGACGCTTGCTTTGAACTGAACGATAAACGGTGTTCCCTACACAGCAAAATGTCTAACAGCACCACTTTGAAAATAAAACAAAACGATGCAGTTAGGCCGTTGCTTAACCACTTCAAATTTTTGTGTGTGATTCAAAGTTTATATAGGAAATTTAACTGTAGCAGATTCTGAGTATAACGATGAGTAACTGCACGGTGTAAACAATCATGATCATATACAAACACAATTGGTTAACTGCCAGAACTTGATGCGATTTCAAAATATCATCAATGTTGACAGTATCTTTTGGTTCCTGGTATTTGTACAAAAAATTTTTGGGAACATTATTTAACAAGGAAGTATTTTTTTTTCAGCAACGTTATCTACCCAAACAGATTTTGGAAATTTTAATGTTTCGATTGGTTTATCTAAATATATCTATAGTTACTAGTCATTCAATTCTTTATTAAAAACTTTTATCAAGCCAGTTTAATATCTTCCAAAATCGAGGTTTAATGTCTGATAATTCGTAAGTCATACATTGTATATTTTTCAGGTATATTGAACCATGGCTTAAAAATTTAATTACAAAAATCTATCTGATCTGGAAATCCGGCCCTCAATCTTTTATCACGCCTCTCTGTCGGCATCTTTCATGTTAAACTTCTTGTTTGAAAAGTATACTTTAAATAACAGGCACACCTTCGACAAAGCGTTTCCGTGTGTATTTTGTTTTAACAAAATACTTAGACGCGTGCCGTATCGCAGCAACGCTCCCTACGAGTTGTACGACAAGTTCCGACGGAACTTGATAGCTGGATATTACCATATCGCGTGTTGACGCAGCCTTGAAAGGCTGGGGTACCTGCAATCACATGGATCAATGTCAAGACGTTTTGCCCTTCACAATGTCAAAGCGTAACGTCGTGAGTTTACTGAATGAAACGAAGGTCGCTGTAATTTAAGACGGCCCTTGGCCCCCGTATATAATGGTGGTACCATTATCTATAGTTTGCCATCAAATAAGAAAGGGCTGACGTAACCTAGTTTTTTGAATAAAATAATGAAAATGTTATTCATCATATCGAATCACAAACTCTGTTGAAGTTTCTGTCAAAAATAGGAGCAAAGGCGTGATTATATCGAGATGGCAAAAAGGTATGCTAGATTAGGTTTGTACTGTGGAAGAAGTTCAGAACCTTGCCTTTCAAGTACACCGGATATTGTGTGAAACGTTCTGCAAGCATTTTTAAAAAGAGGGAAAGCTATAGATACTAAATATTATCGTACCGACTTAACTTATAATGGCGACTGGTATGGAAGAAGAATATAAATAAATACGGACAAGTGAATATGGTAATTAATTATATAAACATATTGTTGAAGGCGTCGATCGGTCGAATATAAACTTTTTTGGCTCAATAATTAGGTTAATTATTCAATAACTTAAAAAAAAAATATTGAACGTCTAGATCATGACAGGGCGCCAAACGAAGTGGCTGGCAAACGTCGGTACCTGTGCGATGCACACTCGCGTAGACACATATTTATAAGAATTTAAAATATTTATCTTTATGTAACTAGTCGACAAACCAGCCACACCATGGTCGGACTATCTGGTGGTAAGTGATCACCGTCGCTCATAGACTTCACACACATCAAGGCGTTGCCGATAGAAACTAAAGCTGGGGACTCGCAATATCACTGGCTGTCCGGTACTGCCATCGAAGGAGTATGAAACATTTCACAGTCGATTTTAGAAGAAGGGTGATAGCAGGCCATTCGGGCAAAATACCCTACGATGATGCAACTTCTGTCGATATTACAGGGTGACTGGGTGGTACAGAGCCTAGCGACCTCCAATGGGATGGTCGCCGTAGCCTCGACCGTTGTTCAGCTGGATGCACCGCGAGCAGAGGAAGTACTTGGAGTCCTTACACTCCGAATATACCTAACAAGTGATGACGTCCCTGGCTACATTTGTATGTATTAATGTACTGTATGTAATTTTATACAACGTACTATAGTTGGTATAGAATAACGCTCGTGTAATTTTAGGTAATTAAATAGAACCGGATTGTATGTTTATAATCTAAATAGAATAACCCAGCTCCATTTCAGCGTACTGACAACACTACAGGATAATTGTGTAACTTAATTATCAGACGACATCCAGCTTCGATTTATATAATTAAATATGACTTCTACGTTATCCAGGTTTGGTTTCCATAATTGAATTTCATTGAATAAAAAATAATCAGTAAGTACTTAATTGGTAAATTATGTTTTAAAAATAAATTTGTAATTAATTAATAAATTTGGATAATTTAGACATTGTTGTAATAGATGATATAATTATTGTGGGTTCATGCTTGTTAACAGATTGACTCTTACGCAATTAGACGCAGATTATCAGTCCAGTAACAATGTTAATAAACTAAACACTAATAACTGCACATTAAACGGGTTACATATATCTTTTTAAACTTTTCTTGTTTACCCACGTACGTCTGAACTATTCACTAAGTTACTGCTAGAACAAATCAAAACACACGAAATAGTTTTTAACGTTATTGTGTTCAGGCAGAGACTTTGTTTGGTTGTACAAAGTCATATATATTTAAAAATATCACTTATATCATAGTTTAGTGCAGACGTAGGTTTTTTAAAGATGCCACAAAACTATTAAAAGGAAACTCGACAGAGCACTAGCTAGCTCTGTGAACTAGCACAGAAACTACGCTCGAACGTAATTGTATCCTTTGATACGCTTGTAAAGCTAAAATAACCAATTCGAACTAGATGTCGAGTTGGAAGATAAGCTACAATGGAGTTGGGGTTGTTGGAAACCCTGTAAGGAACGCATTCATCTTTTTAACTTACAATGGAACGGTGCGAGCCAACTAGCTGGGCGAGCCCGATACGTCGGTCCGATAACAAGACTTGCAAATTGGGTACCGAAATAGTTACAAAGGATTACGCCTCGGTATAAATCCAAGGTTATACTCGTATAAAATATTATGATATGTATAGAAAATCTTAAAATTGATATATGTTTTTATCCATTAGTTATAAATTATATACTTGATTACCATTCGCTTTGATCAAAAACTATGAGGAACTCGACGTACTTAAGAGTTCTCCATAATATCAAAAATATGTCAAGTATGCTTACTACGCGAGAAGATGCTCTTAAAAAAGTCACAAATGTTTCGTATCTAAATCAGGGTTCGAGGATATATATCAATGGATATATATCATGATATATATCCGATATATACATATATCAAATGATTTTTTATGATATATATCAATAAAAAAATGATTAAAAATGTTATATTACTGAGTAATTTTTGACGTTAGTTACTGTATTTCTACTTCCCAAATGTAGATGTCGTCGGAGTAGAGTTAAAACATACTGCCTAATAGTAAGTTCTCCAATCTGTAATCCATAAATCGCAACACTTCTGCCGGTATTATTGGCGTCTGTCGTGTCAGAAAAATTCTGTTTTTCAGTTTTATATTTACTGGCTGACCCGACAAACGTTGTTTTGCCATATAAATTATTAATTATATATATCGCTAATTATAATATTTTTTACTAAAAAACAATATCAATCCCTTTACGCAATAGAGTGTACAATATTTTTTGTTATCCTATCTTATGTAAATCATATTGTGCACTCTATTGCGTTAAGGGATTGATTTTGTTTTTTAGTAAAATTATTATAATTAGCGATATATATTATTAATAATTTATATGGCAAAATAAAGTTAGCTGGGTCAGCTAGTTTTGTATATTAGATGTAATATATGTTTTTAGTTGATTTTGTTTGATCTAGAAGAAGATTTTATGCTTTGCTTTCATTTGTTTGATTTTATAATAACGATAAAATATTAAAAACATTTTAGTTTTCTTTTTAAATAATTTATTTTGTTTATGTAACACATATGCAAATGGTACACATAAATAATACAATGAAATAATAATATGGTTTTCATACAAAATGGGTATATATCAAAATTTTTGATATATATCGGATATTTTCGAACCCTGATCTAAATGCATTAAAATTATATCATTGCGTATATGAGATAGAATTTATTATATTACATATAATAATTATAATTGATTATATTATTATTATATTAGATATAATTTATTATATTGTATATGAGATAGAATTTATTATAATTGATATATTATTTTTTTTATTAAATACAAAAACCCATTACGAAGCGTGCCGGAGTTCGGAGTATAAATATATACGAAACCCATTAGATGTTAAGTACATGAAGCTTCCTTCAACCATAACATGCTAAGGTCAAGTAATTGTCACCGCGGTCGAGTTCATCACACATCGTTGATCTTCTCTGATATTTTAATTAAATATTCTTGGCCAACTTGAAGTTCTCATTATGTGTGTACAAAGTATTAAGATGTTGAACAAAACGGCAGATGTCTCAAACACAAAAAACATTATATTACCCGCTAATGATTTTATTTTGTTTGATAGTTATAAAAATTATTTTGACTGCAAAAATTTTACTTTAATATAGCAATATGTGAATAATTAAAAACGCCATTAACTTCTCACTAAAAATATCTTTTCTACTTTTTAATTTCAAACATTATTTTTTTTTTATCCTACGCCATCGGCACATACACATTAGAACTGTAACATTAAAAATATTACATATTACTCATAATTTATATAACAAACCATGCATTCTTTGATTTGGGAAGAGTAATCATAAAATTTATAAGCAGTAACCGTATAGCATTAAGACCGGTGTTAAAACCGCAATGAAAGAGTATACAGCTTGACATCCACAAAACTGAACGAAAGGAAAAAGTATTTTATGAACGATAACCATTACATAAAACTTTGTCTTTTAATAAGATTTCACAACTTTTATCGAAAAATAATTTCAAACAAAATTGGCACATTTTTTAAAGAATAAATTTTCGTGGATTTTTGAAATATTTTTTGTATTGCTTTTCAAGTGGCGCCCAACTTGGGACTTACAACAGGGCTATAATTACTTTGGTATCAAACTACCTTCTGTACATTATTATTTCATCAGTATCATGTTTTAACAGCAATAAAAGTCTTGTGCAACAACATTTATTAGTGAACGTGACAATTTAAGCGTATATAATACACGTTTGAAATTGTTCCCTTATGACATTACTAAACTCTTATTACCCGCCAGTGTATACCAAAAACAAAGTATGTGGTTCTGGGTTCCATAACAAACTACTTACATTTAATGATATTTGCATACCTCAACGGCATTAAATTCAAGGATGATTCGTGTATACATTCACTGACCAGTCACAGTAGTAGGGACACAGATTTCTTGTTTATATAATCTATAGCCGACTATTCAAATTTAGAAGAATAATTAAAATTTATTAAATATTACTAAATCAAACATCAGCTGCTGTAACCAGTTCACCAATAGGTATTAAAGACGATCCATGGTCACAATTATGTATGTTGTTCAGTCGGTATGATAATTCTAAATTACCTTATAACCTTAACCGGTATAAGTGTATAAACACGCATCGTTCTGGCGAGCTAAACAGAAATCTAAGATTATACATATGTATATGTCATTAACTGATGAACAACAAAGTGATAAATGGTCACTAAAGCCCATGGGCATCAGTAACACCAAAGGCATTACCGATGTGTTGCCTGCTAAGGAGGTAGGTATCTAATTATACCTACCTGTGACTGGGTTTCTGACGCTACTGTCAGAATTAAACTAATTGATATGTAACTCAACGACGTAGAACCGGAGAGAACTAACGCCAGTACCTAGTCCGGTAATCAACCACGAGCACCGTAGGTTAGCTCGGAGTTTTGGTGTTTTTGGTGGAACAAACCAGAGATCACCATATCGCACCCTTAGAATGAAAGGGACTTAACTCAAAAATTGCAATTTATGGGAAATTACGAAGAAAGTTTTCAAAAATGTATGGTCTAGAGTAAATTTAAAGAGACTGATGTATGAGGTTTTCCCTTTTTCCCTTTCTCACTCATAATTCGGACTCTTTTTCACCATGGAGTTTTAGAGTAGGCTTTTTTAAGTAAATTTATAGTACAATCTGGAATTTCACGAATTATGAGTTAAGTCACTTTCATTCTAAAGGTGCGAATATCTGCAATATTCATACCTGCAAACTATGTCAGTGTTCTATTGAATCCTCGAGTCTTAACTTATTACTTATCCTGTATGAAATGACAATGGGTCCGTAAATGAGCAGGCGGATCGAATACATATCCAAGGAAAAATTTAAAATTTTTAGAATTTTAATCGGAACTGCTTTACGTGACTGATATCCACATCCTCCAAACGGAAAAACAGATCCATAAAAAATAGTCCTATCATTGAGACTAAACAATACATAATATATGTAATCCTGATTTGTACAAAAATAAAATATTAGCATGTAGTATTAGCGTCATAATTGGCAGACATTACCCGTTACCGGCGTCCAGAGTGGAATTGCACCCCCGGGGCGTCATTAACCCTCATTGCCGTTCGGGGGCGCTCAAACAAAGGGACTAAACTTGTACTACCGACATAGTAGTATCGCTATAGAATTACCAATTTAGTTCTAGAAGTACAATGTAAATTCATTTAACAGTTACTTATTTATTAAATTTGTCACGACACAAAATTAACAATATGCGGACGTCTCTCGCACGAAGACCGGTTCGAATCCGGCATCCACCCTTGATTTATCAAAGTGATTTGCGTATTAATGATTTAAACGCGCTTCGGTGAAGAAAAACATCGTGAAGAAACACGCATATCTGGTTCTACATATAAATATCTTCTTGTTAAAAGTGATCCGAATGTCACAATGGAACATGTGTTGTGGGTTGTGATGGATCATTAAAATCCTTGTTTCAGCCAGTAAAATCAAAATTACAACCCGGGACCTGTCAAATACAAAAAAAATATTTCTCTATCAAATATTTAAATAAACACGGCATAACTACCATTAATTAATAGAAATAATTTTAATGATACAGAAAGATTTTTTAACACAAATGATATAAATTAAATTTTATGACTAAATCATTACTTTCGTCGGCCTCGACATTTTATAACATTTTGTCGTTATTTACGTCAAACTAATGTACTTAAATATAATTGCATGGTAAGCTACGAACTTGTCTCGACATTGTCCAGGTTGAACATATGATATGCAGCATATGTACGTCCATCTGAAATAATCTACCTTTCAAATCGTAAAAGACTTTTTCTAATAGGTGCCGGTGGTTACGGACATTACTCATACATACAAAACATTTGCATTCTCTCTCTCTCTCTCTCTATAATATTATAGTATAGATCTCATCTATTCTCTCATCCCATTTATTTACTTTAATAAACTAACAATGATTCTATGTTTGTCTCTCTAATCTAAATGATCAAAATCAACATATCAGAAATAATCGGCATATCAGCAGACCAGATGTTTTGAGGTCATAATTCGCACTCTGAGCAAATACGAGTAAGTTTCAAACATCTATGGGAACATAATGAAAAACACTCAGTACACAGAATTCTTTTAGATATTTTCATTAAACGGAGCAACTACTAATCGATTTTATAATGAACTAGCAAACTGCCCTTGTTTCGCTTCGGAAAAACTACGCCTTACACTAAGAAATAGTACCTCCATTATATAAAATTGATCTGTAACTTTTTTATTTATGGACGAATTGAGATGACACGAACATTAAATATTAAGTGATGCTTACTACAGTACATTAGTGAAAACCGATACGAAATCGGTTAAGCCGTTTCTGAGATTAGCGCGCACAAACATACAGACAAACAGACACAAATAAATTTAATTTTATTATATGTATAAATATTATAAACGTCCTGAAATGTTATGTTATAGAACTTATAGATGTCAAAAATACTGTCATTAATTAACTCATATTACTTACCTTATAACTTCACTAGTGCAAGGTAAAACAGGCTCTCATAACGCTGTAAGTATATACTTGTACGTCTGTATGGTTTAATTAAAACATTAAGAACTCGATATGGTGCGTGACAATGGGCCCTTGTACAATTATCGCAACAGAGATATACGAGCACGGCTCATGTGTTAATTCGGAGCGGAGGCCGACGCCCTCGCGGGCTATGGCCAATTAAGAACAATCTTATATTAATGGGTCAGGTGACGAAGAATAATTACGCGATTATTACGTTTGAAATAACGGCGACCTTTTGAGTCACTGACGATGTGATTACAACGTTTGACATACAGACGATCTTTTATGACTGAATATTGCCATCGTAGATAAATCAGGTTTTTCAGAGATAACTTAGCAGGGGCGGGACCATTTATATGATCGACTGTAAGTGAGTTATATTGTTATATCAAATTATATATAATATAGCGAGTTATATTGCAAGTGTAACGCTAATGGCAAATTAATGGGCATGGTATGTTCAGCAGTAGACCTGCAGCAGTAGACCTGATTTCTAAAAGATGAAAGGATACGTGGTGGTATTTGAATGACAAGTTTTCTATTTCATATAACTTAATAATTAAAATCACCTATCTATACATATAATAAAATTCTAACTGATCGATTTCTGTACATGAAGGATATATGAAAAAAAATATTATAAGGAGCCTTTAATTACACAATAGAGCCAAAAACAACAGTTGTTAGAATTTTTGTCTGTTTGTCTGTGCATTTGTTTGCGCAAATCTCAAAAACGGCTTAACCGATTTTGTTTGTGTTTTCATTAATGTATTGCAGTAAACATCACTTAATATTTAAAGTTTGTTCCATTGCAAACCGTCCGTAAATAAAAAAAGTTATAAACCAATTTAAAATAATGTAGGTACTAACTATTTCTTAGCGCAACGCGTAGTTTTTCCGAAGCGAAGCGAGGGCAGTTTCCTAGTCGTACATAAGTTACTTGGAGAGCCATTGCGTGACAAAAGCAATCTCATCGATCCACGGTTCTCGAGCAGACCGTTAAACCAATTTGATACATTTTATTTATAGAAGTAAGCCGACAACAACTGAATTAAACAACACTTGTCCGTTTTGCAGTTCCGTACTGCCGTACACCAGGCTTTGCGGTATTATACGAAAAGAGAACGTTAACCATCAGGTTAAGACAGGCGTAAATAATGTTTGGACAAAGCGATAGTTGAGAGTTCCTGGTAAGTGAATAATATAATTCAATATAATGCAAAATAGCCGTTGCACGGTGGCAACAAGGACAGATAGATAACAAAAATAAATATATTAAATAAAATTACAGATCAGTTGTACATGGGTTTAAAATTAGTTTCATTAACATCGAAAAGTGTAGGAACCGATGACCTAACGTAACATCACTATTCACCACCGGGTGGGATTTAAGTCTGGTGATGATTTATAAATAAAACAATACATGACCCCGTAACCTATTTGGTAAGGACCTTTATCACTACCTATAATTGTCCGAATGCTGATCTGCTCTCGCACTGAGAAGCATTAAAACGGTTCTTCGCCATTTTGGCAAAGTAAGGACTGGCAAACTTCACACACCTTGAGACGGTTATGGAATTTTCAGGCTTGCATGTTAACCGCCGATATTGTACTGCACTGAGGCAAGCAATAATTAATTTCTAATACGTTTGTGATACGAAAAATAACAAGATTATGTGGGATTCAAACTAAGTTTCTGATTTAAAATAATCTGATGGAATAATAGTGTTGAAACCAGTTCCGCACAGGTTTAAACTCTTGTAATTACCATGTGTTGTTTAAAAATGTGCTGAGGAGTTTCTTTCGCCGTTTCTTCTCCTCATAGTTAAATCACCTTTACGAAACGATGGTAGAAGCAAAAAAATGTCGTTCATAAGTGTGTTTACTGAGTACCTATATGATTAAATGAGTTAGAATTTTGAATTTTTTTGAAAAATTTTGCCCCAACAAGCGGGTTATTAGGCAACCGGTTCATGTATAATAAATAAATCTATACTACTGTATAAATCTCTGTCTGTATTTATAATTTTATTGACATATGTGATATTCGTTTTATGACTGACTGACACAAATTCTACCACTTTCTAAATTTTTGTCTGTCTGTTTGTATGTATCTCTCTATAACTCAAAAACATGTTGTTGTTGCCTCACGCTAACATATAGTACCGAACTCAAAGCAACTTTAATTCATGTTTATAAATTTCATGTTGTCCCCATTGTAAGGCTCGAAAAATCGATTTTCTTAGATCGATTGCCATCTTAACAAAACCTTCATACTAATTTTCACTTCACGTACCATGGAAACAAATCAATTATTCGGGATGGAACGTATCTTAAGGTCATAACGCATAATATAAGTTACAAATATTCTGAGTATACTGTAGTCTCCACCTGATACATGCACATATGTACATAGAGCAAGCCAGACAAAATTAAAAATATATATATCAATGTTACAAATGCGACTTCGCGATGTATCGATGTATCGGCATAATTTCATTACTACATTTACATTACATATCTTATTCGATGACATATCTTTATTCGGTGAAATTTATATTTATTTACACTTTACTTATAAAATGTTTACATAAATGTTTACATAAACTTTTTATTTTCACTTCTGAAACATCATACATCAGCTACATAGACCCTCTGCGCAGCTGCTAGATGTTTACACTTTCAAGGATTATTTCTACAACGCTGTAATATATTATTCAAAAGCACTTCTTTTATCCACGTAGCGTCCTTACGTTTATTTAAATATGTAACAAAGTAAGTAAATTAAAATTGTATTGAACTAGGCGCATTATAAGAACAATGTGGTAGTTTTCATTACTCAGAATAAACAGGATTAACAATTTGCTAATTTATAATTACTTTCTCCAAAGGCAAAGGTAATTAAATAGTGAACTGGTATTTATAATTTTATTGACTGAAAAACCTACAATTATAAGATAATTAAAAAAACAATAGAATTATAATACGTTAAAATTAATTAATTAAAAAGACAAAAAAGGTCTTGGAAAAGCATGGAGTGGTATAAAAAAATAATACAGGAATATTTGCAATATAAAAAAAAAAAAACTAAAAATAACACTAACAATAATACTAAGTATTTTAAATAAATAGGTACTAGAAATTAAATATTTCGTCAACCGCGTCTGATCGAGGCAAGGTTCCCAGAATACTGGCAGCGTATCCTCGCTGTATAGCTAGACTTATTCGTTGAGCCAGGAAGCTGCCGGCTCTTGAGTATCCAGTTGCCTCGATCGAACGCGCCGACAATTCTTTCAAAAATAATTTGGCCTCAGGGAAACTTTATAAAATTAAATTTTTATAACTTAAAATATAAATCTAGAGAGACGGTAATGAATGGGTTCGTAACTTGACCTGCAATAAGCTGATCATGCCTTCGATGGAAGTTCGTGGGCGATGTGAATTTTTTACTACATACGTGGCTCGTCTACTCCTCCACGTTACCATAAAAAAAGATAATCATGGCAAAAGGAATGCGGCTATTATATAATCCTGAGCAAAAAACAATCACGGAACGTCGTAGACACACCTTCAGTTTGATTAAAACTTTGTCTTCCTATAGATCGTAACTTTGTTCACACTCAATAATCAGCCGTTTCCCAAAATTAATTCTGATACAGCGCAAGTTTAATAAGCATAATAAGTTTAAAAAATATGTATATAAAAATTGAAAATATTTGGCATTTCTATATGGTTCGCGTCTTTCTAACTGCGGGTTCAAGAGTAGCAAAGTATTTTTGACTGCATTCAAATTGGATCATATTCCAATTGGTACGGCGATACATCCCAATATCCAATATTAGTGTATCATAATGATATTATAATATTATTTGTCAATTTCTTAAACATGTGGCGTATTTAAACTAAGTACTCCACTGCAGATGGCACCACGGTAGCAACAGCCTCACAGAAGTACCGGTTGAGTTCTAATAAATCGATCTCCTGTCTAAATAAGAGTGTGTTCCCTCTATTGCATCCTGAATGATTTATGACGAATGGTATTGTAACTGTACATGCAATTCGGAACTTCGACAAATCGGTGCAAGGTTGCGGCTCTCCAGGAATCTCCAGCAAGGTGGAAAATTGTCCATCGCCAAAAAATAATTAACATAGACATTCGAACTTCTATTATAATAATATCAGCTGTGGGAGTTATAGTAACTATATTTGTGTCTATCTAATGTGTGTTCTAGACATTTAGGTCATGCATTAGGTGAGTTGCTGGCCCCAATGACTAGGAGTAACTACGTTAGCGTGTTTCAAATAGAGACGTTATGGAGCTCCGTAACCATACTCGAAACTATCCGAAATAAACATATAACCGAAAGCGTAACTGAATCTGATAAAAAAAAATTCGGATAGGGCAGAGTCTAAATTAAACACGTCATGACACGTTTTCGCTGTCTGAGCATTTATTATGTTATTATTTATCTTTTAGGTTTATTTCTATGATACAAATAACACCTAGAAAAAAGTCTGTAAAATGCACCTTGTAACCTTGTAAAATGCGTAATAAATTTTTTAAAGGTCCTAAATCATCTAATATCCGTAATAGAAATTATCCGAAACAATTGGATAGTTCGAAATAATTTCATACCCATAACCGTAGCCGAAACCGGTTAAATATTATTAATATATCCGTATCCAGATCCGAAATTTCATATCCATAACATCCCTAGTTTCAAGTCATGGCTCTGTCATACCTACCGTTTCTACTAACTACCAACTTGCTGACGTGGAGTCTATTTCATATTAAATTTCTACAAGGGTGTTATGTTTTGTTCTTCCGTCAATTTTGTATTGAAAATAGAGTTAAATTGAAACTAATTGAATTCGGAATTCTTAATTGAAATCGGAAGTATATAGGTATGCAATTTACGATAATACATTAAACTAAGAGTGTTATACTAATTCCACATTTTTATAAAATAAAATTTAATTGGCCGGATACATTCTTATACATAGTCCATTCTCAAGAAAGGTAACCGACCGTATTTTTTAAGATAAACGAAACCTGTTGTGTGCAGGTTGTTGATGTGCGCACTGCAAAGGATTAGAACAACTTGCCCGCGTCGGTGTTCCCGGCTACTTACGACGTAGGAGTCTTCAATAGGAGAGTAAAAAAGCTTTATAATTTAGTGCGTTCACCATCTTAGACTTCATCACCACTTGCCATCAGGTGGGGTTGTTGTCGAGCGTTAGCTTATTCATTAAAAAAGCACCGAATAATTGCCAATACTTTTATCTAATAAATACATTTTGTTTTCCTCAAACAAGATAGGCATAATTAGATAAACCAATTCTTTCGGTGTCTAATTAAATTTTAATCATCTAACAACGTTATAATTATTGTTAATACATTTTTTTACATCATTATGGATATACTGATCGTTAAGTATTAAAATATATAAACAAATATTATTCATAATAGAAAATTCTCCGGGCAAGTTTTAATTAAATGAACAGCTGTCCGCGAAATTTTGATCAGGTCCGGTGACCGAACCGCGGGCAGTTCGATGACCCAATGGATAAAAAGTCAAATTTGGGGAGCTGTGTGCCTCCACACTGGCTTCAGTGTAATGGATACAACATTTTTAACATTCCAAACAAGCGGTAAAACCTTACATTTAGAGAACTACCAATTAAAGGCCTGAAGCGACATCAGATTTTGGTTCATTTTACTGCCGAATATGGTGAACTATTAATAATTTACACAATTTGAAGATCGCCAACCTGTTATAATTGAATGGTACTTACCGAGCAATTTACACAAGTCAGTCACCGCTAACGAGCGGTAATGGAACAAGCCGAAACTGAAATGTAAAGAAAACTTCAATACCCAACAAAGGGGTTTGGACCGGGATGTCCATTGTTCACCAGGATGCGCCCAGAGCTAGCAGTTTGATTGACTCAAGGATGGATAAAGCCTCTAACAACGTACAATGTCAAGTATCATTACAGGCTTTATATCATGTAAAAAATTGTACATATTAAAAAAAAAACTTGATACACAAAATCATTCAAAATAGTTTGAAATAAATGTTCTAAAAGCGCATGTTGGAATTCGAACGTTTGATGAACACTGAATCATCTAAGTTCACAGTTCAGATACATATGAGAACATCTCAAAAGTTTCTCTGCAACGCATAAATTGAAATATTACGAACATCCCTTCGAGGTAGGTACTTGTCAAACGAGATTACTTTCGAGATGAGCTTTAACTTTGCTTTTTCGTTTGAGTTTCGTCGAGGCTAAGTGGCCATTGCGACTTTAATATCTACAAGTAGCTGGTAAATCTAAAATCTTCAGTGCTGTTAAATATCTGTCTCATATTTATTCACATATTTAATATGTACCTACAACAGTGCTTACGTTTTAGAGATTTTATATATTTGGAAGATCCGTTTCATAAATAGATTTATGAAATCTATTTATTTAAAAGTCACATGGATCAATATGAACAGCCGTCTAACCAGAACTAAAGAAAAAACTTGATTTCTAAATCCGTCTCGAGTGAAAAGGGTCCGAAACGGATATATTTATCGCTTATTTTCATCAATTATGTGTTATCTGCTCATATTTGTGGCCTTTACTCGGACTTGTCTCAAAATATCATGTGTAATATTATGCAATTTTATATATTTTTATATCCCGATGGACTTAAAAGACTTCAAGCTAGATATAAGTAAGACTATATTCTATTCAGACTTGACGAAGGAAGATTCTAACCCTTATACGAGTATTAACGTATTCAACACGTACATATCTGTACTGTCTGATGAAAATTTAAAAGTAATTATACTAACAACTGAACAACTGAAGAATTTGGACAATGAACTGAAGAATAAATATTATTAGTTTTGATCGATACGACTTCAACTAAAACCAGAGAATCAACATTAAAACCTCGCCTTTGCGTTGTATGAACATACCATAATTTATAAATTCAAAACGACCAGCATTAAATTGATGCTATCGGACAGTTCTTAAAGTTGGTTCAACTAACACATTGCTGACTTAATATAACTTGTTTGAACGCTCCGCCTCTAATATCGTGCAACCCCACCCTTGAACTCGACCTTCTCTCACCAAGGCCTTAGATTTTCCGCTACGAAGGTCTGATGGAAATCAGGCTTCCGGATCACATTAGTGAAAACCTTCTAAACGTTAATATTATTAAACGTGTACCCCCTTCCGCGTCGTATGAAAATGTTGTATACAATCTTTTTGTATTTTATTAAAACGTGGTAAAGGAGAACACAGGTAAGAATTAATAAAGATTAGATAAAGTTGCTAAGACTACAGATACAAAGAGGCATAGAGTCGACTTACGTTATTACTTTCGGTAGACAGTACTGCGTTCCTTTTTTGACGTGGCTAAAAAATTCTTAATCAAGACCTGACTCATATAATAGTGACTAAAATAGTAACAATTCACAATATACCATAGACATCAATCATCAATTATGTTTACCGCTAAGTCAGCGGCCATAGCTAATGCTAAATGCCAAATGTTATTGACCAGATGCTCCTTAACAAGTGTCAAAAGAGAAAATTCACTACTTTAAGTTAGTGGAGTGCCATTAAAGACGATGTCGATAACTAATATATTGTATGAATATCGATTTGCCGAATGGTTCTGATGTTGCGCGATTATTAACAGACGAATAAATCGATGATAATATTATACATATATACAAAGATATCATTGATGTGACTTTTAGCAGTATTCGTTTAACTTATGAAGTACAAATTTGAGTCATATTTAAACAAAAAGGCCCGTTACATTTAATGAAGTTTTACGTTTGAGGAAGCTGACTCACTATGGCTGGCAAGTGGGAGGCTGATAATCATCGTATACACCTTACTAGTAGTTATATGTATATAAATATTAAGCATGACAATTTATACATTACAATAACAAGAGTAAGTTGATTCAAACGTAGTACGTGAGACAGAGACAGTGTTGCTGTCTCGTGTCAATGACAATTGAACGATTTAAATAATATTTGTAGAAACTTCACGTTGTAACAATAGAATAATAACTTCCGAACGTATACAGTACAATATTGGTAATAACTATTTGTATATCTACAAACGTTTATTAACGTATTATGTATAATCTGTATTATCAAAACAATTAACGATACCGAACCTATGTTTAAACCAATTTTGAAAAATTTTACAAAACAGTACATAACATAATTTTTTGAATTCTTATGTATTTATATATTGCCTCTATAAATCACTTTATCACAAGAAAACAATTAAAGATATAGATAATATTGGGCAAAACTGGACATTACGCGTTATTAATTAGATACTTTGCACCCCGAGAGATGACTCTATTTGCCGAATCTTCTCAACAGTTTCACTCTTGACAAAGCGATCGTGGCCGCCATGTAGTTGCATTTTGGACAGATGTTGTTTGTCTCACGATCTC
Organism: Megathymus violae; assembly: GCA_003671415.1. NCBI lineage: Eukaryota > Metazoa > Arthropoda > Insecta > Lepidoptera > Hesperiidae > Megathymus > Megathymus violae. The sequence continues at coordinate 2,523,329 of PDGT01000052.1, forward strand.
TCGCCAATTCGCTCTGTTGGTCGTCATTTTGGTACACTCATGCAATGTGCCACCCGCAGCAGACCTAATTTGGTCGGTCCATCGCATGGGCGATCTACCGCGTGGCCTGGTACCTGCCTGGTATTTGCCAAATATAAAAATATAAAATGAAAAAGGAAAACATGAAATTTGTCAAATGTTTGGTAAAAATGAATATTTCGGCTGCGGGTATTATAATATATGTATACTAAATGTAGGATGTAGGTTTTCTGAAGTACGGGTTTAGAGATGTATGTATAAAAATACGTGAATTGTTCGTAAAGTTCGGTTGAATTTAGTAAAATTATACCGATACAAATTTTATCGTCCACGAACCTTAAGAACGGCTCGCCATTGTGTATTGTGACAACATTTCATCGGTAAGAACGGTATAAGTACAGACACGGTGTTGTTTCTCTCTTTTATACACATGTTAATCTGTCTAATAGGAACATCTAATCAAGTCAGGCGCACTTCGTTATTTAAGTACAAGAAATTACTATTTCAGAGCACATTAAGTCATGGTTAAATACTATCACTTCGTATGCTGTGATACTTATGGTGCAATACTTATTGTGTAATACTTATGGTGCAATTTAAAGTGGCGCAAATGATTATGATATTAGAACATTTTATTTTGTCAAAATCCAATAAACGAATATTCTGGAACTCGGTTTTAATACTCAATTATCCTGTCTTCGGTAAAACTTTCCACGGCTTCACTAGAAATGTCTCCGATGTATCTGTAAAGGATTACCAGCTTTTCTGTATTTGTCAAATAATGGGTAGGTTGACTGGTAAATAATGTTTTAGTATTAATTCCAACTTTGTACTATTATATGTTTTATGGTTCAGAAGTGATAAATAAATATATCACTGTAATATCCAGGCTTAAATATCGTATAAGTACTCTACACTAAGGTGTTGTTAGAATTTGCAATTGAAGCGTTCCTAATAAATATAACTACATATGTCATTCACACATGTGTATGACATGACATGTGTATGACATACACACACATGCTGGACGGACATCCGTCACAAACACATTATGTCCAACTACAAAGTGAGGGTCATTATAGAATCCGCGAGCAGTGGACACATACCACCGCCAGTGAAAACAGACCCTTTGTAAAAAAACATAATCCAACACATTTACACTAATATTATAAAGAGTGAGTGCGAGTATTATTGTGGGACTTATTTGAAAAATTATTTAACTATGGCCTATATAACAAGTGTATAATAATTGTTGAACCCGAACGAAGTCGCGACGGGCCGCCTGTCGTCAATAGCACCGAAGCGTAATCAATTTAAGTAGCCTTAGAATTAAGTAATTAATCGGCGATTGTTGCCAAAACCGGCAACCTAATAAGTAATAACGCGTGAAGTTACTCAACCATATCGTTTGCTAGATATATCATTAGACAAATTGCTGAGCGACCCAGTTAGCAGGAGCGCCGACATTTTGCCGTACATATCGGACGTTCGGGAACACGCAAACATATGTGAGTGACCAGTACTTGCTCAATATTAAAATGAAAATAACAAATAGGCATGCAGCCCAACAGATGTTAGATAGCCGCTGCAACACATGTATGTACATCTGTAAGAGACTTCAAACAGATATACATTCGGATTTGAAGTTGATTAATTTGTATTCAAACTCTTGAATACTATAATGGAACCCCTTATCTGTAATCACTGGTACTGACGACCAATGCTGACGCAAAGTTTGGTTGAAACAATTTCCTTCATGATGGAAACAAGCGTAAATACATTTCTCATCAGTTACAAAAGTTATGATTTTTTTATCATTCGTTGTAAACGAAGGAGACGCACCGTCTGATGGTCACCGGCGCTTTTGGACATCCGTAACACCAAATGCGTCACACTGGCTGATACACTGCCAAGAAGGAAACGGGAAGCGCGTTTCAACTCGTTCCATACTGCGCTTGTCAGTACCCGAAATATGTCAAAAAATTGTGATAAATAGACAGCTAAAGTTTCCTGTTACCATGTTAGAGTACCGTAAGGATTTAATTGGGTGATACAGAGCCCAGCGACTTTCATCAGGAGGAACCGGCGTCATTATCTCGTGCTTTGATGAGCGAGATGCACTGCGAATAGGGAAGCTTGGCTTCCACTCCGGTCGTTAAAGTCTCTTTTAAACCCATAAAAGTCGGTAGTGGATTTGCTTTGAGCGAACCACACACATAAAACATGTCTCTATGTCACTTTTAGCTCATAAAAAAGTCATGACAAGGGTTTAGGCACAATACCTTTTAGAATACGGCGAACTATCCCTCACCAGGCGCGATGCAGATTGGCTAATTTAATACACTTGTGAGATTCTTTACCGAAACGACTAACAAAATTAATTTCTAGAATCCGCACAATCGAAAATATTAATGGTGCTTGCAGCATTAAAACTCGAGTCAATTGTCACAAACATACATGAACATATGATTGGAATATTGGAGCAACTACTTTTTCAAGGCAGACTCATTATAATCCAATGCCGACTGGAACTGGCCAATAAATAATTTATAAGGAAATTAATCATAAGTCACATATGTATAATAAGTCTTAGTGACGTGTCACGCAATTTAAAGTTTCAATGAGGTCACTAATTTCTTGAGTTACTTATAATACCAAGGTATTGAGTAAATTACTTACGGGCAGTTGTAAATCTATTTTTATTATATGCCTAATATAAACAAAGTATATTTCCGCCTGAACATGATAATCTTAACAATTACTGCTGTCTCTTTGGTTGTGTGTATGAACGCAATAGTCTCAAAAACTACTTCACGGATTTATATGCGACTTTGCCTTTACAAGCAAATTTTAGGATGACCATAAAATATTTACATAACGCCTGATATTAGTCTTATGTCTTACTGTATCCTAATGTGGGGTAAATCAGCGGACATCGATTCAATATTTATATTGAAGAAAAGAGCAATTAGAGTTATACACAGATTAAATTCGCGTGTGTCATTAAGAGAAAAATTTAAAGAAATAGGTGTACTCACCGTAGCCAGTCAGTATATATATAGTAATTTATTATTTATTAAAAAAAATTAAATACGTATAAGCAGAAAAGTGATACACACAATCATCAAACAAGAAATAGGTATAATTTGGTTACATCTGCATTTCGTCTTCAAAAGGTTCAGGGTTCCTTTATGGGGCTTGGAGTTCGTTTTTACAATAAGATTCCTAAGTCGTTACGCAAGTTGCCCATTGGAACTTTTAAGCGTCGCATTAAAACACAACTTATATGCAAGGGATACTATAGTATAGATGAGTACATGAATGACAAGGATACCTGGACGAAATTAGTGTCGAAACCAGTTCCGCACAGGTTTAAACTTTTGGAATTACCATATGTTGTTTAAAAGATGTACTGAAGAGTTTCTTTCGCCGTTTCTTCTCCTCATTGTTAAAGCACCTTTTCGAAACGGTGGTAGAAGCAAAAAATGACGTTCATAATGAATATGATTAAATGATTTTGAATTCTGAATTTGAATTTGAATTTGATAAAACTATTATATTAAACATTGTTTCGGATGCGGTTGATAATATATAAGTGTAGTACATAAGGATCGTGTTACTTGAGACAAAGTGACGGTAGTTTTGAATTTCCTACCGCTAATTATTAAGTACAATTTAGGCAGTTGTCGATATCACCTCTTACGTACTTTGGTATAAAAATATACGAATATATACGTATATGAAGTCCAGCAACAACAATCTGTCCTCAAGTTAATACCAACTTGTAGACAAGAGACTAGAGTTACATGTACCATGTTGGCATTCACTTACATCCTTAAGGCTTAAAATAGAATTTGTAGCCCGTATTTCGACTTTAATACGACGATGTTTTAGAGCACCAATATGAATTAGCGCTTTCCTTTCAATGATATTCGTTGCCCCACCCACGTATGTAGTCGCTGTTAATGTCCCACTGACCTACAATCACTAGCGTTAGTAATAATTTATCTGGATATGTTCTTGAATCGTTGGGTATTTATAGAAACGGTTATGTATTGATTTATTACATCATAAAAGGCGGCATTGCTATCATCATTGTATTATATAATGATTAATTACATGTATATATTTATTGTTTTTTTTACATTTGTGTTTTTGTGCACATCTATGCTGGTAATTAAATTTAAACTGATCGCTCTTTGTACATGAAAGATATATGAGAAAACATACTATTAGGGTAAGTTATTAATGCAATAGAACCCAAAACAATAGTTGTTAGAATTACTTTCTGTTTGTCTGTGCGTTTGTGCGCGCTAATCTCAGAAGCGGCTGTACCGATTCCGTTATGGTTTTCTATAATGTATTCGGTAAGCATCACTTAAAATTTAAAGTTTTGTTTCATTGAAATCCGTCCATATTTAAAAAGGTTATAAATTAATAATATATTTCTAATTCAAAGAACGAGAAAAGGTCGATCCCAAAACAATGCAGGTGGTAATTATAAGCGTAAGGTGTAGTTTTTCTGAATTTGTTTCAGAGCGCTTTGCTGCATAAAAACATATTCTTATTCAATTCTCTAGTTCCGTGTACTTCTCCATCTATTATGTGTTCAATTATGTTAATTGCAGCTTTAGATTGACGGAGTTCGCTTTTAGCGATAGAGCCGCTCTATTGTATTCGTATCAACGTATAATGCTTCTGTAAGATTTTCCTCAGTAATAATAAACTGGAGTGATTTTACACTAAAAGGAGACGTAAGGCTAACCGAATCGGAAAAAGTTTCGAATAATTTCGGATAGGGCCAGAGTCCAAATGAAACACGTTACGACAAGATTTTTTTGCATAAATCTTGAGAATCTTGAGGTAGTTTTTATTATTAATTTTTAAGTTTTTTGTTCCATTATTATAAAATCAAACAATCCCTAGAAAGAAAGTCAAAATGTTACCTTGTAAATAGATTATATGTTTTTTTGTTAACAAGTCCAAAATCATCTAATATCCGTAACGGAAATTATCCGAAACAATCGGATAATCCTAAATAATTTCATATCCCAACCGAAACCTGTAAAATATTATTCATATATCCTTATCTATATCCGGATCCGAAATTTCATATCTATAACATCCCTAATACAGAGTATATACATACATTTATATATAGTATTTGATAAGATATTGCATGAGATTTAATTTCTCCCTTCAGGTAATATACGTTACGCCAGATAAGAGCACGCCAGATATAGATAAGAGCACGTTCAAAGAGTTTACACAACAAAAGCCTTTCAAGAAATTACAGACGTATGTATGCAACATGCTCGTAGTAACAAGATTATGAGGCAGCCTCTCCGAGTCGGACTTCAATTGAAGGTTGTCATGGCACCCACTTCCCTTTCATTATATAAAGACCTATGGCATTTGCCAAGAGAAGGTTACTAATAATCTTTCGTGATTTATTTACCTACAGTAGTTTTGACATATTGAGACATGGTTAAAATTGTACCAACTGTCGTCAATTCATGCCGGAGGTCCTCGGACATAAGAACCTAAAGCGTTTACATTGGGCATAGCTATTTCCTCTAACTGGCAATATATCGTGGTTTATTATTTGAAGCGTGCAACCCACAATAGACATTAATGGATACAGTCCACCGGTTGAAGTCTCATTGAACAGAATAAAGTACAGTACGTGAAATTTCGTGTCATTAAAGATTAAGATTACAATATTTGTGACAAAACCATCTTAGCGTCCACTCGCACTGTATTTTAAACGATGGATAAAATTCATAATTTCAGAATGGTTATTTTAACAAAATTAATGAACATTCCTTAGTTACTCCCCCGAGTTTAATAATTGTATCACAATTTATTATAGTAGATACAAGTACTAAAATAATACGATATAGTTTATTGTACATCAAAAGAAACCACAAAAAGGATGAAAAAAGAAATACTCTGTAGATAATAGTCCGTCTTATATCTCACCTGGCGTATATTAAATGTATCCTAATGATAAAACTGTATCTGCTTGACTTAACACTCTCTGTATCTACCTGCTTGAGTCAGCCGCCGAACGACCCGGCGTGTTCGGGCTGGGTTCTTGAGAGCCAGTACTTATATATAAGTAACTATATACTTAAGTACTTATATACTTCTTACCTTCTTCTCATTTCCTGGCCGACAACGCATCAGTGATACCTTTGGTCTTGTTCATGTCCATGGGCGACGGTGACCACTTACCATCAGGTGACTCGTCTGCTCGTTTGTTGACAATTAACATAAAAAAAAATCTACCAATGTTGAATCTGTTTGCTATTTATCGCATATTTTAATGTAGATAGATGATAGCTTTGCTACCGATATTGAAGCTAAAACATAAGTTGTTGAAACTTTTGCCTGTTAATTAGTTGCTTTTTTTATTCATTGCAATACATTACTATATCTCTAATTTATAGAACTATGGAAAGACACACCAAAAAGCATGAAATGGAATTAACCGTGAAATTTATATAATATCATATACCTTACTAGGAACACGTTGCACTAAGCGGAAATAGCAGATACAAACCAGTTTCGCAAGGCCGACCGATTACTAACATTCGCACTTTACGTGTACACCAATAACACTACAGATCTATGTGTAAGTACACGACGCAAACTTCGCTGTGGATGAAGTTAAGGCTGCATCGCCATCGCTCGACAAATAGTATTTATTGCTAAAGTAGCAGCAGCATTCTTGGGACAAATTAAAAAAACCAGCAAAGTTTTGATCGAACCCCTGTTTTACCTCCGTTGTTACTTCGGAATTGGTTTTGTTATCATATTTAGCTTTTAATATCCCTCTTTCAATTTGATTATTATTTTAACACATCATAATAAAAAAAATCCAACAATTTAAACTATACATTTTTAATTATACTTACTGTTACTTGATTATCGTATTAGTATTTTTATTATATTATATAGGGTTGTGATGCATCGCGCATCAAGCAATCTTGTATTTCAGTTAATTCAGGATTTCTTGAAATAAAGCACCACCTATGTCCTTATGAGTAATACCAGGTTGCAAGTTTCAATATAATTATAGTTCTATTTGAGAATGGTTTGATATGTTCAAGGGAGGCAGTTGCCACGTAATACAAGGCGCGTTCGTATCCACATAATATTTAGTAGTAAGTATTCCATGTCGAGAGAACACTTTTTTCTTTTTTTAATTACTTTATTCGTATCAATTATAAGAAAACACTCAAATACTTTAAATAATATATTTCTTGCTCATGTATATTCTTAATTTCACCAACATTTCCTTTGTCGATTCTTTATTCACTATTCACTAGTGCACTATTTCACTTTTTACACTGTCTTGAACATTTCGCTACTGTTTACGGCGAACTAACCCGGTACCCTATCGCGCTTTTCGTTTTATCCAATCCACAGTGACGTTTTGCCATTTTTGTGTCAAACGTCACAACCTTGCTGGAAACAACCTTACACAAGTTCCTGTTTTATTTAAGACAATACAAAATCTAAACAATGTTAATTTATGATTGTATTAAAAATATATCCCTTACACAATAAAAAGTAATTTATTTTTATACGTTTGTGTTTAAATGCAATATTTTTTATTTAAGTTTGAACATATTTAATAAAGCATCGATAATAATACAAATACACCGCTACACCACAGCGTATTTGTATCTACTATATAGACGACCCCATAGCCCAGTTGGTTGTGTCCCTGCCTGCCGAGCATGGGTCCCGGGCTCGATTCCCGGCCGGGGCAAACATTTATGAGACGGATATTTGTTCTCGGGTCATGGGTGTTTGTAATGTCATATTTGTGTATGTCCATGCCACCCGCAACACAGGGAATCCTAGTGCGAGGGTATGAGTGAGGTTCTTCGTAGCAATTCTCTTTTATTTCTATATTTATTCATACCACAAATTGTTCAGCCCATGACCAAAAATTGTGACTTGTGACTACCATGATTGGAATTGGACATAGTACTATTAATATTGTGATTAACAAGCAGCACTGTCATCCAGCTACTGTTGTACACGCGGAGGTAGATATCAAAATGAGTATTGCATAATGCAATGGGTGACAGGTAATCGCAAGGATGACCCCCTCACGCTACCAGATTATAAGGTACATCATACAATACCGAATCCAACAATCTACCAATCTTAGCTCAGAAGTGGGATCCTTGACACAATTCGGAAGCCCTTGTAGAGTGTAACATTACTCGCTTGTCTTGGCTGTATCGAACTTAAAATGATGGATTATAAGGGTCAGCCCGGGCAAAGGATACAATGCTATGTATTATAGTAAACGATACAATGCTATGTAATGTGTAGAACTCGGTTGTAAAAGACATGCTTGAAAATGGGCCAGATCAATAATATAGATTATTTCAGAAGGTAGAATATAAGAATAATACAGATATTTTGTTAAAATGTATAATCTATACGACTATGTAAATCTGTTGAGCTTCTCGTCTCGAGATAACTCAAAAACGGTTTGACCGATCGTAATGAAAATTGGTATGTAATGAGAACATTGCGCAGATAATAGGTTTACATAATCTATCTATCTATATAAATCTGTAATGTCTCTCGGTCTGTACCATCCGTTTTTGTCAAATTTCATGACAAATATTCATTTTATGGCACAATGATATGAATTTGTCAATTTTGAAAATCTTTGTCTATATGTCTGTCTGTATGTCCCGTTATACCGCTAGAACGGCTTGACCGATCTTAATGAAACTTCGTAGGTGGTGAGAACTCGTCATTGTACATTTTTAATAATAATGTATATATAATTAACAGTCCAACCCGAACAAAGTCGGACGGGATCGCTAGTACAAATATAAATTTCTTTTATTGGCTTTCAACATGGCGTCTAACTAATTTAACTCGGTTCCTTAAACCATCGCCAGTGAACCGTCAACTGTCACCCGAGCCAAGTTGCCGCACTCAGTTAATTCCCATAGGAACGTGCTGACACTTGCAAAGGAATAATAAGAATAAATATGAAATTCGTCATCAAGTTTCATAAATAGTTTCTAATCTAGTTTCATAATACCCAAAACAGCCATATTAAAATAAATGAACAGTCGAAACTTGTTTACTGTTATTTCCCTATTTCTGAGAATCGTGTTCATAAATCTCGCCGGAGTTCCGCACGGATAAAATGTATATTTGAAGTATCTCTTGGGATTGGGATTGTATTGAGAACATTTTTGTAATTCATAAAGATTCTATTATTTATCATACGATTTGAACTATACTTTGCTCAAGTGAAAACTACACATTATTATACTTTATTGTACTGCACTATAGTATTGTTACGTAACTATATTATTAATGTCTCTCGACAATATTCTTAGTTTTCTATGCACTAAGGGATGCAGAAACGTAACGAACTCGAAGAAATAGAAAGTTTGATGGGAAATATCAGATACATTATTCCAATAGTTGCACTGTACCTACTAGTTTATATGTTAATGGAGTAAAATAAGTACAATAATGGATTGAAACCCGTTTTCTCGGTAAACGGCAGTGCTTTTGTGTTATGTATGACAGGCAGTGACTATGTACCATGAGGTAAATAGTTAAGGTTGGTACATACATAGGTAAAGTGACCATACGTCCCCTTTTGAACGTTTTGAACGGGACAGTCCCTTTATTCAACTACCTGTCCCGTTGTCCCCAAACAATGATCTGGGACGCAAAATAGTCCCGTTTTCTGAAACCGTGCGAAAATTTAAAATATTGGAGCATGTTAGACACAAGCGCCTAACGGTGCGAGACCACGTCGGCGGTCGACCGATCATTAAGAAAGATCATTAAAAACTTGTGTTTATTTTCATTGTCAACCTGCCCACTGGCGTCTATATAAGATTAGTATTAGTAGTATGATCCATACAGGTAAAGTATGGACGTCCCGTTTTGAGTTTAAAAAAAAGAACTGGTCAGTTTATACATAGGTAAAGCCCTTCTGCTTGTTTGTCGGTTATTGACATTTTTTTTTTCATGTTAATAGCCGATAAACGAGCAGACGAGCCACCTGATGATGGACATCAGCAAAACCAATGGTATCATTGATGCGTTGTCGGCCAGGAAATTAGAAGAAGGTAAAAAAGAAAGAACGAACTGGCTCTCAAACCCCCAGCCGGAACACAACGAGTCGTTTAATGGCTGACTCAAGCAGAAGGGTGGTAGCTAGCCAGGCAGGCTTTACGGAAAGATAATAATATTAATGACTTAATAATAATACTGATAATATAATCTTTACGCGAATCCCTGCCACCAAGCAGGCTGACTTTTGTCGCCTCTTACGACACCCTGTTTAAACATGACATGACATGAAGAAACGCGCACACGTTGATACTAAGTTTCATTTCTTACCTCGGCAATAAACATATATCATATCATCACATAAATTTCCGCTCACGGGCAGAATCGAACTCGGTACTTCTTGCTCTTGCTTTTCTCCTTTACACTATATTTACTCTTGGTGTATAGAATTATCCATAAATTAAATTTAAGACTGTATTATTTTTGAGGCAGACACCGTCACTTTCTGTTAACCGACAAACTCGGCTTAATCCCAACTATACCCAAATCAATTAAAATTTGTTCAAGAGATTGACATTAATATTCATTAAGCTTGTCCATCAATTTTGTACTATGAAAGCTTATACAATTTGATTTTGACAAAATTATGGCCGTTTATTGAAAATTATTCACGAGGGGATTCTAATAATTAGTTGTACCGTTGTTCCCGAGTATCTAATCCATCTGATTATCTGAAGAAGACAACTTATATCCGCTTGACACAGAAGGCTCAACATCGATAAAGTAGCATTACTTTTTGAAGGCTTAGGTCAAAATAATTGATGTCCCTTCAATATTTTTGTTTCTTATTAACCTAATCAGCTACGAAGTACAATGTGAGTACAGTGCGACCTATACATATAAATATATATATATATATATATATATATATATATATAAATGAAAACTAGGAACAAAATGAGGAAACGTTAATTCTCCCAGAGCTCATAGAACTCATTGAACAACAAGTAAGCCGATGAGCCTGCGTTCGTCCCGCTCCATCTACCCGACCGGCTTAAGTAATTCTATTACAGGGACTTTGCACCGCATTACTGCTTAATGACCACGATAACACTCTCCGACTCGTTAGAAATGGATTCAAGGTACGTAAATGTATTTACCGTAATTAACTATTAATTTTATTTATCGATCACCATTTAAAGTATGGAAATCACGGATCGTTACTCGTAGTTGAAGAGGCGGGAGCGTACTCTGAAATGTTGCTCCATTTCAGATTGATGAACGAGCTATGTTGCCAATCCGAACATTAGTCCTTTAACGTTCGAATCGATATTTCAAATTCTCAAAACTACTGCTCGTCGACCGGTCCGATATCCAATTAATTATCAATCGGTAACTATCCAATGGCATGAATAAGATAGTTCATTCACACACTGATTAGACAAAAGTACCTGGTGTCGCGGCGTAACGGAACGTCATAATCTCTTACGCGTCTGTGACTCCGCTCACGTCTGTATTTCAATAATCGACGGCGATTCGTGCAAATTTAAACGTTTTTGGGAAACCGAAAATCCCCCCCTTATAATTTAAATTGTATAACGCATGACCTCTACGCGCCCACTCACGAAAGAGCTTCCAAGAACTTTGCTGTTGTAACTAGAGTCATCGTTTGTATTAAACGCATTATAACCGAAGCGTACAATAATTCAACACCACCTGAGAACCCCGCGCCTGCCGAAACACCTAGTGATCTGTTTAATCTCAGCCTATTTACACAATCACATTAAAATTTACCGCGTAATTTTAATGAAATGTGAAGAAACGAGCGAAATAACGACTTAATGTTATACGCGTAGTACTTACAAGATAGATAAAGCTGTTTTTATTAAGACTAGCGAACTGCCCTCGTTTCGCTTCAGAAAACCTACCTTTCGCTTAGATATAGCATCAGCATTGTTTTAGGATTGGGTTTTTGTCGTTCTGTGAATTAGAAATACAGATATTAATTCATAACTTTTTTATTTATGGACGTATTGAGATGACACGAACTTTAAATATTAAGTGATGCTTAATAAAATAGATAAGTAAAAACCAGAACGAAATTGGTAAGGTTGTTTCTGAGATTAGCGCGCACAAACGCACAAACAAACAGACGAAATTCTAACAACTATTGTTCTGTGTTCTATGAAATTGCTAAATTCGTTTCTGAGATTGGCGCGAACAAACGCACAGACAAACAGACGAAACTCTAACAACTAATGTTTTGAGTTCTAATTAATGCGTTAATAAAGGCTCGTAATTATATTTTTTCTCATATATCGTTCATGTACAGAAAGCGATCAGTTAATGTATAGATATATCAGTAATTTGGACCAGTTGTTACGGCGTAATAATATATCCTATGAAAAAGTTTAATAAAACTACCTATCCCGAGCATCCTTGAAATATTAAAACTACTTCACAATTTTGTTATATTCCACGTTGCTTTTTCGAGGGTTTCAAATGTCATAACGAAACGAGTGCGGCTCTAGAAGTTATTCATGGCTTATTTATTTAAAACTCGTCGCGTACAATGTAGCTGAATTAATTAAGCGAATTTAAAAAGAGCGATTAAAGTGGAAAGTTAAATTAAAAACGCAAAATAAAGTTTTCAAATCCTGCAGTTGGAATTACTTGGAACGAAAATGGAATAACTACCCGTACATATCAAACGATTCAATGCGTGAATGATCGCATCGAGTGAATGAATGAAGCTTATAATACCATCAGATGTAATTTTAACATGGCTACTGATGCATGAATAGAACTTTTGAATAATTCTGTAATTCGGAATAGCTAGCAATTTTATATGTCATACAAAATAAAACAAATCGAGCACGCTTCAACAAATCTTACATTACATTTAGTGACGGAAAATTGCCTTCTTAAAACAAAAGTGAGCGAAACACCGACGACCCTCCAGTTATAGATGTGCGTGGTGACCAGTTACCATCAGATGACGCGTCTGCTATATGCTGCCATACAAAAATCTGCATATGATTGCCATCATGACCATTAATGATAAAATATGGAGCAGGGGTGCCTCTTGAAGCATATTCTACTGCACTACGTTTCTGGGGGAGCATTTAGTTACGAATCCAAATATGAGAATTTCTTATTCTCCGCGAAGGCTCCTAACACCTGCTTCTTTTCAATAAAAACGAAAGCGTTAATTGAACTCGCTTATTAAATGTTGACAGTTAAAACCCATCCAACTATCAACGTAACAAGTAAAGTTTTAACGGGCAGCTAATAATTGAAGCCATATTTCTAATTTACAAAAAAAATGCACGACATACATACAAGTAAAATGTTCGATGTCTTTCAATTTCATCTTATATACTAAACGTACTCGTATATATTATGGTCATCTTGTACTTCGCCTCCTATGAAGCGCAGTAGTCTTAATAATGTAATACTAGAGAATTATGTTACAAATATCTGACAACGGTAAATTACGGACCCCTCGCGGAGAGGCAACGAAGCGACATGAAACCCAACCAAGACGAATCTGTCCACCGCATGCTTTGCGTAATGTTAACAAACGTTTAATTTGGATTTTATAAATTGAGAAACAAACTTACAAGGCACCCTAAAATTGCTTACAAAAATGTTAATGGAAAAATGCACTTACTTTTTTTTGTCGGGATTATTAGCATCACAACGACGTTAATGAGACAATATTCAATTGTGTTTATCTCAACAGAATAAACAAAATTAATCATGTAGGTGTTTCACATTCAAATTTGTAGTATCACAAAAACATAGTTTTCTATTTTTATCAGCTGTCCCCGCTCTTAAATCACTTAAACATCCAATAATTATTTCTAAGTCTTCTACCGACCGATCCATCTTCGTCGATCTCCAGTACGACGAGAAGTATTATCATTCGCTTTGGAAAAATATTGGGTTACTATGATAAGCTAGTTGTTTCAAAATCGGTTCAAATGAGAATTTATGCTTGAACTGTGTATGCGCAAAATCGAAGTTGTGTGCATATTGAGAATTGATTATAAATTGCTGCAATTGTACTTATCACCCCTGAGATGTCTTTAATATTCTGAAAAACATGTAAAGTCTGAGTAGACAATTAACGTGCATACACTTTTGGTCGTCGTATTTTTTTTTATCTAAATTTTAACACGTGAGTTTAAAAAAAAAAATTAAAATCTCTTTTAGTAATGCCGTTATAATTACATACAGTATTAAACCAAGTCGCTGTTTCTGTGTTTGGTCCCTTAAACTACGGAGTAAATTTATGTGGACGCGGTTTTTATTAAGTCGAAAAAAAAAAACATTTAGAAGCTTTATTACGTGGAATAAATTTACATTCAATATATATACATAGATAGCCAGAGGCGAAACAGTTCCGCATCGTTTTCTCCTCTGTTTATAATTATATGAAATTATTGCGAAAAATCTGCATCTAATATTAAGCGAAATAAGAATCGATATAAAATTAAAACATCCGTCAATACATAGATTGTTCAAATTCATTATAACGTTAATTTGTACAATTTTATAATATTTAAATTTATTTGCCTAACGGTTAGTGTTGTTAATCGTTCACAAAAAGCAGGCGTTAGTAACGGGTTAACGTAAAATAATGGGAAATAAAGACTTACAAGTGGCTACCATGAAGACTAATTAAACTATTCGGCAAAAAAGTGAACTTGCTAAACGATCAGCTCCTGTAAACAAACAAACGCAATTTGAGGCAAACAAAAAAAAATTAAGTAGAAGCACAATTGAAACAAAGCAAAAATACATAATTAATAAAAAAAATAAGGACTACTTTTAATTTATATTGACTGCATACTTATATTTAAGGAAAAGAAAAAAATAAATAGGTATAATAAAATATAAAATAACAACGAAAGGGTTCAGAACAAGATTCAGTGTCTCTTTTATTTTACACCGACTGCAAAAGTCATAAATCACAAGATATTTAAGGCAAGAAAACTAAATTGGAAGAGCTAGTTTATTAACAAAAAAAAAAGTATCAAAAAGAATTTAAAGATACTGGATGAGGTTAAAGGCCGCCCGTTATATATGTACTTGCTTGTATATCTCTTTTCCTATATAGTATATCACACTGGGAAGTACATACCGATTGACTAAATACCTTTTCGCACTGCATTTACTCAACCAATCAAAAACATGCTTTGAAAAGACTGAACTTTTATTTATATATTTCATATATAAATGTTCACATATTTTTAGTATTCATTATGAAATCTGACACATCAATGGATAACCAAAGCATAGAACATCGTTGATCTCCGGCTGCCCGGTTGCTATAATTAAATCCTTTGATCTGTTCTTACGTTAAACGTTCCCACAAGTCACCGGAAGCCGTGTCAGTTGGAGATACGAACTATATTGTGCCCTTCTGTGTAGCGCAGATGATAAATAACAATTATTGTCTTCATCAATGCCTTTCTGAATAGTAAATGGCGGTATTTGGAAGTGTGACTATTAGAACAAATTTGTCAGTCGCTTCCGTGCTTCGGAAGGGACGATAAAGCCTCTATCTCGGATAAATCGTTAGATCACATTGAGTAAAGCTCGTTGGAGAAGTTCGGGCTGAATAAGAACTTCTGTTCCTTGTGTTGACCATTACATCTCCACCAATTCGAACTACGAGATACTCGACACCATTGAAATGTTTGTATATTCGCATGATATAACACCATGTTCCATCATTCCCGCTTTTAATTCACTTTACAAAACTGGACATCGTAGAAAGGTGAAACTACCTATCCATCTCTACGCTCGTTTCTACCAGCTTTTGTTGGCGTCCCACACAAAGTTTATCTTCATCCCGTAATAGGATCCACGTTTGTTTACTGGATATTCAGAAGGGGCATTAGATTTTTTTATATAAATCGGTCTATGATGCAATCGTGCTTAGGTATATCATTACCGAACCGGGAGGTGGAAAATGGATCTCTCCAACGGATGGTAAAACCCTCTAATTTAGTTTAATTTAATTATTTATTTTAATTCCATTACCTATGAACTCATGTCTTTTTAGTACTTTCTAACTTCAATGTGTTTGGTTATCAATAAAAAATACTAGTGTGGCATGGATGGATTCCTTCATTCACCTACAATATTTACAACCTAGAATAGGATAAGTGAAGTACATAACAAATAATTTAAAATTTTTTCTCGTGCCGAAACCTTGCTGCATCCATTCGTAATATAAGTTCCACATGTACGCACACGAATATGCTTTACGAAGCAACGCTTGGACCAAAGATTGAATATTTTACGAACTTATATATCAGATACTTGAGCAGAAAATTCAAGCATGTTTGAATAGAAACGGAAATAAGTGTATTTATTTTATGTAAGTTATCTTTATATTATCCTTTTAATCTGACTCATTCTCTAAACGTAGGAACGAATAGAACGCGATATAGAGATTAGAATGTAAACGTAGAACTAAGATACTAGTATTACCTAGTGTATAGATTTGTCTTTTCATCTATAGTATCGCCTCCCAATTTTTTTTGTTCCCGTAACCAGTAACAAAACGTTTCATTTATGAGTACCCCTCCCCTGATAACTCCAAACCTACACCTAAAATGTGTCGTTTCTCTTAAGGCACCTAAGTTATTATTAGTTATAAGGTTCATTTTAAACAACATATTGTAGACATACATCAAAATAATGTTTATATAAGCTGACCGTTTTAACTTCTCAGTATTCCTACCAATACCAATATAATTTTCACGTACATAAGGGTACGCATACTACAGGTTGGGAAACGCTGATATACAGTAACAATGAAACTTTTCCGACCGAACACTTTTTCGAATCATTTTGATGAAAATAGTATTTATTATGCTCATAACTCCAATGGTACAACTATGTAATGAAATCAATATACAGGTTTAAATATATTTATCTGGAATTTTTATCTGTCTGTCTAACTGTCCATCTTGCACATATCAGATGAAAACCACTAAACAAGTAATAAGCTCTGGTTTGAGTCATAAATAGGATAGTTTTATCCCGCGAAATAAATTTGTTCTCGTGGAATAAATAAAGCAAAGTTAGAATGAACGTTCTGTTACTAGGGTAAATTTACATAATGTTATAAATAAATGTGTCTAATTTACAAAATTTGGAATACCGATTCTTAAAACTATATAAACATGAAATTTAAAAATTTCTCACAAAATTGTACTAATTGTGTAATTACAAAACGTAAGAAGCAGATTTTCTGACGCGAAGCGAGGGCATTTTACTATTTTATAAATTAGTGTGTACGCGAGAACTAATCTGCGGGACCAGGGCACCTATATCAAAATCATTCACCTCGAGGCTCATTATTCTGGATATTATAGGCTATAAAAATGTAAATACACATACGAATTAGATAGATACAGAAGTTATAATGCTATTCACTATATTCTTTACTATTTAGATATTACTATTATTATAGGTACCAAAATAAATAACTGTTTAAACAGAACGAATTCGTGGCGGGCCGCCAGTTGTAAAATGAGCCCATCACTTAGACGTATCTGGATATCAACGGATTTGTAATACTCGTGAACAAATATAAGTTACTCATTAGATAACAACAACGGTCTTATAGTAATTAGCAATGCCTATACAATAAGTCATAAAAGAGTAAGCGGCGCTGTGCGCAGGGCTGTCGATCTTTTAATTCACAGGAGTAGTATTTATTATTCGGCATAAGTTAATTAGCATTGCACCAAACCGCGTGGACCATGTGTTGTTATATGCCTTTAGACATGGATAGCACCTCTCTTATTCCTACTTATAATATTTGTTTATCTATACATCTTACAAGTAACATTACAGGGAGCCTAATTCGTTTTTGTAATTACCTTTCATATCACTACATCCATACTGCGATTGATTTGAATATTGGAAATTTAATGTCAATCTAATATAATTATAATTATATAAATAAATTTATAAATTCATTTAATATAATCATTACAACAATCAATATTATTAGTAAGTATTTAATAATTATAGAAATAGCCATAAATAACTAAAATATAAATGTTAAATAAGATTATTTACCAATACACATATATTATATACAATCGGTAAAAAGTTGTAAAATATGTCACATATATTTTTTATTTCATCTACATGCAGTTAAAAAAAAAATACACATTCACAACCCCGCACTAGGATTCCCCGTGTTGCGGGCGGCATGGATATGCACAAATATGACATCACAAACACCCATGACCCGACAACAATCATTTATTTGTCACATAAATCTCTGCCCCGGCCGAGAACTTAACCCGGGACCTCTCGCTCGGCAGGCAGGATGACTACCAACTAGGCTATGACGTCGTCAGTTTTTATTTTTATCAGCAAAACTGTTTTTCCATATATTTATCAATTAAATTTACTTCTATTGTTATCAATACTTATTTTATAGGACTATTTTTATTATCGAGAGGATTGCTTTAAAAGATACACTAATATTGGAGGAGAGACGAGGTTACGTATATTTTCTTATAATACCCGATACAAACTATATATAATTAGGAAAAAATGTCATAAAGTATTAAATACGCCGCTTGTAATGACTTGTATATAATTTTTGCACTAAAAAAAATTAATAAAAATAAAAAGACATAAGTTTATATGTTAAAATTTCTTAAAATTTTGCTGTTTGTTTGTAGCAACGAAGTGCTTATGTTGATGCACACATCAAATGTGTCACGAGACAAGACACCTGAATCACGCTATCGAGGTTGTCTACATTGCTTATATATACATATATATAAATACAAATTCCAAATTGGAACAATCAGAGCACGGCCACTGCCTTTATGATTGCCGGGCTTGGCTGGAGATTTCCGTTTGCTACAGTAGTGACCTCTAACAAAAATTATTGGTTCTAACAAATACTCCTAGTATTTGACTAAACATGGCATGTGAATTTTTTCCGGCCAATATTGCCATATTTCTGATGTTGACCAATTACTCTGTAAATTAAAAAACATTTTTTTTAAAGCGTCTCAACCCTACCGTACCTGAGTCACACGTAGAGCTTGAGTGGATGACCTAATATCTACTTGAATACCTAAAGACAGTTATATTAATAAAAAATACCTTCAACGTGGAAATATTATTAGCAATCGTTTTTTTTTATGGCGAACAGCCATGGGCATCTACAATGTTTTAATACATTCCCCTAGTCCATAAATAAAGACAAAACGTGACATTACATTACAAACTAAAGATAGTTTCAGTTTTTAGTAACCGATTTTAGTATTTTTTACAGAATAGAGTTCGTCTTTGTACTCATAAATCTTGTAGTTTTACACTTGTGGAGCGTGCGATAACGTCAAAGTAACTGGAACAATTTTAAAAGAATGGCCGAGCTGATAGTATAATTTACTACACTTAAAACTACTAGTATGTTATAAGTGAATTAATTTAAATATAAAGACACTTAATAAAGTCGGAATGTTGAACTTAATAAAATACTGAAAATCAAAAAGTAGTTGAGAATTCGCTAGTGAACGTACGAATATAAATTCCTACAGAATTCGTTCCACGGTCCTAGTATGTACTGTACAGTACAGTATTATGACGGTATGCCGCAACCAATAGAACTAATTGCTTAGTTACCCTCTAGTGTAACAGAATTTATTTACTGGCTGATGTTTAGACTATGGTGGAACAAAGCTTTTGTCAAAACTAAAGTTCTCCCCAGACGAACCTATTACTATATGTATATTACTGACTGCACAAAGATCGTGGTATAATGAAATGAAATGATGATAATAACGATATATGTACATTGCACAACTTCACCTCTCCTTAAGCTTCTTGACCCCTTCCAATAATAGCAAGGCTTCTTCAACCTCATATTCATTAAACATGAAAGGTGTATCGCTAGTACGAACCACTTATATACTGAACAACGCTTCTCCGTCACGTTCAGCTATTAGGAAATGTGTAGTTGCATTAATGCAATACCTATACAAGAGGCTTTTCTTTTGTACTCGAAACCTGTAGTTTTGAATTCCGTTCATAAATCGGTTAATTGCTTCTAAGGTCGGCTATATCATTATATTATATGGGAGTAATTAATTTCCTCTTAGTTATTCATGTCGTTTTCTTATGCATATTTGAGAAATCCAACGCAACCTATACAAATAATAATGCTAGTTTCTAGTACATTTTTCTTTCAATTATATATTATTTACCCTACCTGGCTCTGTCATGAAAGTCGAGTTATTTGAGTAGCGTCGCACCACAATTGTGAAGATAGTGTCAACTTCTGATATTTTTCTGCTAGTACTAACAATAGTTACGTATTATAGTTATATAAATAAGACAAATAATGATGGCCATCAAATATCAATTACCCAAAACGAGATATTTCTGTTTTCGATTGCATCTGATGGTATTTCAAGTGAGTAATGACCACCGCTGGTATAAATAATTCGATACAATCTCAAACAGTGCGGTGTGTGTCATTTATACGACTCGAACCCTTCCATCGATTCCGGCATCATTGCTATTTTTAAATTTCAGCTCAAACTTAGTGTAACATGCAAGGTGTGTATATTTGAATGAATAGCTAAAGTATGATTTGTTAATAAGAAAGTAACTATCGCAAATACAGGCCATGTTTCAGTTTTACTTGTTTTATATTTAAATAGGTTTTCCAACACAATGTCTGCTCTTACATAAGTACATATGAAGATAAACAGAAACCTAGAAAACAATGAGAAAAGCGACGGAAACTAATCAGTACGGGTCTTCGGCTTCTATTGGAAAGCCCTTAATCTCTTAGATAAGATAGCTGACGATTTCTCTGTAAGGTTCACACAACCTTGCACATAATTTGATCAAATGTAGGTTTCACTTGTAGAAAATGTAGTGGATTAAGTGGAGATAACAAAAATCAGACATACAATGTGGTTACAGATGATTGGCTTTTTGATGGACATTATTTATTCAATTGAAAGTATCAAATAAGAATGCACTCCATCGGAACTTGTAGCACTGTTACCAATCTCAAATAAAACTGCAGTAGTATAGTTAATCCAGAGGGCTGAAATGAGATTTCTCTTTTAAAATACACCGTTCTTAGACACAAAATTGCTTGAAGTAATATCCATCACGGTAGATTATACTTCAGACAGATACACAGAAATAATTTGAAATACTAAAACTCAAGTGAATCTTACACTTCGAAATGTAAACAGTAATATGAACATTTCAACTGTATTACAAAAGACGCTGGTGCTATGGGTCGGATACAGCGTCGATTGCAGGACGGAGACATTGTTCGCTTAAATGCTCCAAGAACATGCATTACACCGTGTATTTCATGACTTAAAGAGATGTGTCTTAAGGCAGCTTTAGGCTTTTCTGGATATACTCGGATATCACAATATCAAAAAGCGCTTATAGCCCAATAGCTCATGACGCGAAGGTAGCAGAATGTTTGATCGTTATTAGCAAATTTTCTTTGAAGCTTCTGTGCTTCGGGAGTTACTTAAGTCAATATCGGTTAAGCCATGCCTACACTACTTCCGACAAACGATACATAACTAACTCGTCCACTAATCAACATTGCAACACAGTGGAGTACATGGGTCACTCAGGACATAACCTGCAATAAGCCGGCGTCATTTCAAGACGGGCATGAGATACATATATTCATAATATATGCATCCGTTACAGTGTTCACAAGTAATTACTTCACGAACAATTATTGTTTCTCAATCATGTTTTATCGTATTCTATTTATAATAATTATAGGAAGGAAAACGGTATTATAGTATTATACCTAAATATACGTTATAAAGTTAAGCACAGGAATCGAGAAATACCCAGATATAATTTTTGGCTCAGTGTATGGTTTTGTAGTAAGTATATATACGTTATATGAAAGAGAAAGTTATTTAGTAGAAATAAAAGTAGCCTAAGTTACTCCTTATTACATCAGCTACCTGCCAGTGAAAGTCCCGTCAAAATCGCTCCAGCCGTTTCAGAGATTAGCCGGAACAAACACAGACAGACAAAAATTGTAAAATAATGTTGTTTTGGTATATGTACCGTATATACATTCAGATTAGGGATGTTATGGATATGAAATTTCGGATCCGGATAAGAATACGGATATATGAAAATTATTTTACCGGTTTCGGTTACGGTTATGGATACGAAATTATTTCGGATTATCCGATTGTTTCGGATAATTTCGGTTACGGATGTTAGATGATTTACGACTTGGAATACATATATAATGTATTTACAAAGTTTGACTTTGTTTTTAGGTTTTATGTGGTATTATAATCATAGACAAAATTAATGAAATAATAAAAACTATCCAATATATCGGCTCGGTCAGCGTAAACGAATCATAACGTGCTTTATTTAGACTCTACCTCTATCCGAAACTTTTTTATCGGATTCGGTTACGGTTACGGAGCTCCATAACATCCCTGATTCAGATGCATGTAGTAAAAAGCGGTTATTTTATTATTACAAATAGACACTCCAATTTTATTTATTAGTATAGATTTATCACAAATCCCTTCTTATCATAGTTGGTCATAATTGAGTGATTTTAATGAAATGAAATACCTCGGTATTTGCGAAACAATAATCCGAGTATAAATATAAGAAATTCTGTATTGTGAAAATGGAGACAAAAAAATTGCTTAACTATGTGGAGCGGTAATTAATTAAGTTTTTAAGTTTCTGTTTGTAAGACCAAACCTTAGAACGGACAGTAAACTCCACTATAACATAATATTTTTAAAACAAATATAACGCAGATACAATATCGTAGAGCCAATTAATAAGAGTTCACCAATTTATTAGCTGGTATAACATCGGTGATACCGTCGGTGTTCTCGAGTTCCGTAAACGGTGCTGACCATTTGTCATGGCTTGGCTCGTGCTTAACAGTATATTAGTATTAAAAAGACGTATGAAAATTCGCACATTACGAAACATTACACCACGGTGTGACTGCGGCGAGACGAGATTGTATACGCGTGCGTGAGAATATTCAATTTCCTATCCAACCGGCTTACCGTTCCGGTTTCTGAGCTCCTCTTAGGAGCATATAATGTGCTCATGTTGCATATTACTCTGCCACGACCGTTCACACGTGACAATATTCTAATACAAAAATGAAACTGCTCGACTATGTTACTTAGATTTATTGGAATTATTGAAACATATGAGACTCAAAATTGTAAACATATTTCAGTTGCAGTACCGAATAGCCATTCAAACGGAAAATTCCCCGCTTTCTTAGTAGATGATATGTCTGTAATGCCATTGATGTTCCTGACTTTAAGGGAAGTGGTGACCACTTACTACCAGGTGTTCTGTTTGGTTGTCGGGTATTAAAAATAAAACAATCGAGCGCAAAATTTGAACAAAACAGAGCAGTAAACATTTTAACCAGTTCCTCATGTCTTTAAGCATAATAAGTTCTATGTATATAAAAAAATAATCCAGCTCGATCGTCATGTCAGTTCGGTATGTAATTATTATAATTAGTGCAATAATTAAAAAAGATTTTTTTTGTAGGGCCTGAATTTTGTTGATCTTAGCGAGGGGCTTCGGGTTCCTCAGAGATACAAACCCGGGGCAAACATTTTATAGATGTTTTTATGAAGTCGTAAGTTCTTATAATGTCACACTTGTGTGCGTCTACGCTACTCGCAACCCAGGAAATCCTAATATACCATAATGTCAGTGTGGGAGCGTTTTAACACATTCGAAAATTATCACCTTGGATACGAGACTTCGATTTAAATATTACTAAAAAATAAATTCTAAAGTTAAACTTTATTACAATATTATAAAGTTTGAATATTAAAAAATAATTTAACATTACAACAGCTGCTCAGTTCACTGTACAAAATTTTCCGTAACAAAAATATCTCCGTGTAAACTTTAACAAAAGCTTCAAAATTTTATAACATCTTTACGCTGACACGTAAAGTATATTAAATTAATTATATTAATTCGAAGGAAAAAGTAAACAGCCACCTGGTTGCGACCGCGTTTAATTAAAGCAACCTAACAGTAAAACCTCGGCTTTTGATTACCGGATCACACTGCCGTAAAAAGTTCTACTTAGTTTTACATTGCCGGTTTTAAAACATCCGCATCCGTTTACATAGGAGGTATTAAATTTACAAAAACCGAATAACCTCATTTTATGGCACCGAAAATTATAATTTTTCGCTAGGTTTTCCTATAAACCGTAACTGAGACCCATATTTCATGCTTTATTTTTTTTTGTCAAAATTTAAGATGCAGTATTTTCGGAGATAACAAAAGGGTTAGGTTTGAAGAATTGTTGACTGTATGTGTATCAAATAAAAACTATTGCCCAGTAAATACAAAGAAAGTAGACAATGACTCATTTTGACTATGTTGCTTCCGTAAATGTAAAGGTAATCTTGTGTTCAAGTTGTCTCTGCTGGTTAACGTGCTTCTGAATGATATGAACACATCATAATATCACATCCTTATTTATCTATATATATAATTGATCTATCATAAAAATGCAAATTCCATCTGCCCAAAGCTTTGAGACGTGATGACGATCACGACAGCTCCAACTAGAGCGTTACGACAAAGAACAAACGATTGATCCCTTGAGCAATAGATCGTATTGATCGTATTTGACGACCCCGTAGCCCAGTTGGTAGTGACCCTGCCTGCCGTGCCTGGGGTCCCGGGTCCGATTCCCGGCCGGGGCAGATATTTATGTGACAGATAAATGTTTGTTCTCGGGTCGTGGGTGTTTGTGATGTGATAATTGTGTATGTCCATGCCACCCGCAACACAGGGAATCCCAGTGCGGGGGTGTGAGTGTAAACGTTTATTTATTTATTTATTTTATTTATTCACGGATACATGTGTGCATCAATGTTAGTTTATTGAAACTAAAACGTGGAACTACTATTTATGTTTTAGCAGCAATGAATAGCTAGGTTATTGCAAAAAGCCGTAAATCATTTACAGTTTCATTTCACACAACTTTTAAACACGAGTATAAGCTCCCTTATAATTACTTTACCTATGACCCTATTCCCTACTACACGCTATTATAACAAAACTACAGGCGTAATGTTGGTTTTCCAGGGAAACCCCACTTGTTAAACCTAAAAACTATTGCGTGCAGACGACAAATCCAGTTCAATGCAGGTTGTGGCGCGGACGCGTGACCTGCCTAGAATTACCTAGGTTACGATAACATCGGGAATTATAGCTTTGTTAAAACTGATTATAACTTACGTGTTGACTTGAGTAACAGTTAAAAACTATGAAGTAAAGTTTAAAAATGAATACAATTTGCAGTGCTATTAAATATTTTATGAACGTGTTAACTTTTTTTTCAATCAGTATAAGTGAAGTATTTTGACGGGTAAAAACTCTATAACCAAATTTACAATACAAATACTACGAACCCTGAAAATGTTAGGAATATTGAATATCCATGTACAGAAAAACACAATATTCTGTTACATCATCTATGTATTTTTATATATAAAATTCTTCTGTACGTATGTAACTCAACTCTTCCGAAATGACTGGATCGATATTGATAAATGATTGTGCGTGTTTATGTGGGTGCCTAGATGGTTTACATTCACAATTGGAGTCGATGTGACTGTAATGTGGCTTCAACGTCTACGCAGTCCTCAAGTCTTAAGGGGCGTTCAAGTATTATGTCACGCAATTTTGAAAGATTTTTGATCCTCCCCCCCCGCATGTAATGCGCCGTAACGTCTTTCGATACCCTCTTCCCTTCCCCCTCTCTTAAATATTTCGTAATACCCAAGTGACCATTTTTACCCAAGTCACAATTATGTTACACAAATAAACAAAAGCAAAGTAAGGTAAAATACGTACTTTAGCGGGAATCATAAATAAAACAAGAGATTTCTAACTCGCAATACATGCGTATATTGTTTATTTTATTTATTCATATTGTTATTTAATTAAAAATTACTTATAAAATGACATACAATACAGTCGAAGAATTCCCCGTAAAACGTAAACGAAAAGGGCTGCCCACTTGGGACATTTTAATTCCCCAGTTTTTTTTTATTTAAATAAAAAACCAATGTTACGTAACATGTTGTTCGAACCTCCCTCAGACCCCCCTAATTTCCCTTATGTAATACTTGAACGGCCCCTTATACATAAATAGGCAGGACAAATCAGTCCAGTACCTTTTTCTCCTCTGTCAACAGATTTTCTTGTTACTTTTTGTCTGGTATCTCACGAGTGTTATCGACATAAATTTTGAAAATAAAACATCCATAAATGGTTATGGTAGTATTTGGACCACGAGGCGCATAGTAATAAAAAAGCAAAATGACTGATTTTTACATCAACGGGCAAGCCAAACCGCGAATGGAGAAATTTAAAAGGAAACATTTCAAAATAGGTCAGGTCAACGTACACTCTCATTAATTATGGAGAATGAGGCGTTCCATTCATAATAAAATTATAATGATTTTACTTTTCGTTATGTTTGTTGAAATAGTAATTCAATCTATTGAAAAATCTTTCAGAAGCATGTTACCGTCTTGTTTTATCTGTAATAATTATCTATATAATCGTCTCTGATCAATACTGATTGTGTAACTTCTGAACGCTTTACCAATTGTGCCCATATTCACATAATATATGTTATTTACTCTATGTTTCTTTGTTACTTATTATAAGATTAGGTAGTTTTTGTTTTCTGTGCCTGCTAGTTATTACGTACGTACTATCTGTGCAAAAAGTGTGTTGTCATTGTCAAGAATGACAATGGTAGTTTGGAAGATTGTGCTAAGATTGTGTTATGAAGTTAGAAGGCAAGTAAGAATATTAACCAAAAAAAAAACGGACTTCAATTTGAAGAAGGTGAATTTCATGGTTTGATTTCCTATTACCTTTAGGCGTTTGTTCTTCTAATTTAAATGGGACCCAACAGAAAGTATACCCTCCGAATTAAAAAAGGTTTTTCCAAATCGGTTAATAACTGACAGAGTTCTGAAGTAACAAACCAATAATAAAAAATAAATTGACGAATTGAAATTGAGTTGTGACGGTTGCTAATAGTAGGAAATGGTAGGTAAAAGTGTAAATCGAACGATAAACTGATTATTTTTATGTTCATTTATAAATTGTATCGATTTATATTTAGGATAGACATATCTAAACATGTATATTGTATGTCCTCATCATCATCACAACCCATAATTGTCCCACTGTTGGGCTCGGGTCTCCTCTCAAGTCAAGTGCGGGTTGGCAGATTTCACACGCCCTTGAAAGCATCATATATCAAAGTTTCCTCATGATGTTTGCTTCGCCGAAGCAAGTGATAATTTGAAACATTACAGGTGCGTCCAGGCTTCGATCTCGCGTCTCCCCTTTATACTGTCTCGTAGCATACATACAGGTTTAAGGACTAAGGTTTAAGGACTTAGAATGACCAAATCTAGTATATTGTTAGATTCTTTGCTTTTTTTAGATTGTTTTTGTGACCGACAACTACATACACAAAATAGTTTATAACTCGCCTTATGTCACTTGGCTTAAAATTCGTGAATTGTACGGTAGTTTTTGTAACATCACAGATCAAATTCGTATCTGATTGCGCAATGAGATTACTATAATCATAATGGTTTTAACGGTCGAATCACTGTTGAAGGCACGCCATACACACACCGCCCGACCGGACAAACGATTGCACTACATTGAAATATAAATTAAGTATTTGATTTTTAATTTTAAATATAAAATTTGTAATAAAGTAACATCATCTCCTATCGAATCCTAGTATAACTATAAACCATCGTCGCGACGAAACACACGTGTGAATATGATGACCAGACCAATGGGTCAAATCGTTCAATAGTTACATGATTACTTACCTACATCGGTGGAGATGAGACATGCGTCATCATTATTTAAAGAAATATACGTCTAACCAGTAAGTCTCGTTTTTACGTTGCTTTTTATATTTTAACCACATCAAAGTCTTCTTCTAGCAATGGGTTTACCGACCGCTTGTACAAATGCAGTTAGTTGGCGTCAGCGCGGTGTCCGATGTTAGTGCAAAAACTTGTTCGACGTTTTTGCCCCGGACGATGAATGGGTAAAATTTAAATTCACTAACTAGCTTTTTCATATCATCACTAGGATTCTACTGTGTTGCGGGTGGCATGGACATACACAATTATCACATCACAAACACCCATGACCCGAGAACAAACATTTATCTGTCACATAAATATCTGCCCCGGCCGGGAATCGAACCCGGGACCCCACGCTCGGCAGGCAGGGTCACTACCAACTGGGCTACGGGTCGTCCGTTAGTAAAACTCGTATTAAAATTGAGCAGAAGGTTACAAACGCGTTCTGAACCTAAATCCTAATATAGGTGGGAAACTTTAAACCGATATGTTTTTGTGTAATAATATTATAAAGAGAGATTGCGAATTGTGTGAGTTGGTGTGTGTATGCGGAGGGTAATATCGAGAACCACGGTATGTATTTGTAAATTAGTTTCACCATAACAAAGGCACATTATTCCGGATTAACATAGGCTATATATCAGGTACACACATTAACTTACTATACATGATGATGATATTTTTATATATTTAGCGTTTAGTAAAAATTACACTTTATATGTACTAAGATGTACCAGAATGATGGCCAAGGTCAAGTAAAAGAAGTCGTATGCGAACAAAAGCGCGATGGGTCAATGATATCGTCAAAGTCGCTGGGCATTCATGGATACGAAAAGCACGAGATTGAGGAGGCTGGAAAAAATTAATGAAGGTCTATACCCAGCAGTGGGTGATCACTGACTGATATGATGATCATTATGTACTAAGATAGATAATTGTTCAACCCGAACGACAACGGATCTGGCTGCTAGCCTATTAATGGAAGGACAGCTTTGCGCTTAGTGCCATTATTGGATTATTGTTAAGAATATTCTGATAATAGTAAGTACTTCAGTAGTTTTTTAACCGATTTCATATTTACATCCGTTAGTAAACCAGCATACCAACTAATAAGTACCAAAATGATTTTGATTACAATATTACGCCGACTGCTGCTGCACCACGACAACGCACCCGCACACTCAACACTCAAAACGTAAAACTTCCTGGACAGCATACCGGTCAAACTCCTGGGTCACCCTCCTTACAGCCCTGATTTAGCCCCGTGTGACTTTTATTATTCCTTAAAATAAAAAATCAGCTCAAAGTCATACAGTGTATGTCGCCGAAAGATGCGCACTCAGCGGTCGAGAAGGCTGTACAAGAGGTGTCTGAAGTGAATTAGAAAGTGCTTAGAAAATTAATACAGACGTATGAAACTTTGTATAAATGTTGGTGGAGAGTTCTTTGAAGAGAATTAATAAAAAATAGTTACACATAAAACATATTTTTTTTGTTTTCGCAAAACTTTCTGCGTGTCCAGGTATTTCGAAACGCTCCTTCTATCCTTATCACACATCTATGATAATACACGTATAACGTATACACGTATCATACAAATTACCTATTTATGTAGCCTCAGAAAACATATTAGTCTTTGAGGCAAGCAAAAATACTTAGTTAACAAGCAGGGTTCACCTTCTTCTTGGATGAAATGAAATGAAAATTCGTATCCACATAAATGTTCGCCACGATATAGTCGTTAGCGTGATTCAGAAATACGAACAACGCCATCTACTGGCAGGAGCAGGACTTTCCCCGCGTCCTGCTTAGTAACTAGTGCTGTTTCTATTAAGGGTCCATTAAAGACAGATAGATATTATATGTATAGACAGATTCGTTTGATGAAAGTTTGCAAAGTTCGCCTTCGATTGATAACTTCTAACACCAAATTTATTCAAATCTAATCAAATGTCTATAAAGACGTTTCGGGAGTACTCAAAAAATAATAAAGGAACACACGCGCACACTCCCTCACCATTATTCTCTGTATTGCAGGTGGTATGGACATACACGATTGAGATATTACTAACACGCATGACCCGAGATTCCGGGACCTCTCCTTCGGCAGGCAGGATTTAATTTCACTTTATAACGTGGCAAAAAACATACATGTACTACTTGTACATAATTACATAAATTTTAATATCAAATTGCAAATAGCAAATTGAAGGCAAACAAAGACAGCCATGTACTCATTACAAAACTGTAACGGGGCCGATGTATAGATCGAATATGTTTTGGAAGTTTTAATGTAAGTACACTTTTTATAGATACACAGGCCTAAAATCGGCTTTACTTTTTTCATTTTCAACTCGACTTCGATTGAAAACACGCGCCTGAATTTTTTTTATCTATTGTTCACCCTTACAAGAACTTCAGTGCCATAGTCTGCTCCAAATGCTGTTGATATAAAGCGGAATCTAGGTGTTTAATTAAGGGACCTGAGGCCTTAACCCAGTTATTTTAGCGCTATATATTATCGTACTAGCAAACGGCCCTCGCTTCGCTTCAGAAAAACCCTGCCTTACGCTTAGAATTAGGATTTGCATTGTTTTACGACTGGATTTTTGTCTTCTGTAAATTAGAAATATGTTAATTTTAATTTTTTTATTTATGTACGGATTGCAATTAAATGAATTTTAAATATTAAGTGACACTTACTGCATATCGTTAGTGAAAACCATAACGTAATCGGTTAAGCCGTTTCTGAGATTAGCGCGAACGAATGAACAAATTGTAACAACTATTGTGTTAAAACTATAATTATAATCAATCATTTGCTCCTGGAATCACTCTTTTAATTCCGAGTACTTAATTTTATATCCTGAAATACCTTCTTAAATAATTAGCATATTTAATGTAATTTTAGATTCAAACTATATTATTTATCATTTCTTTTCTTTTATGACATCTAATGACAATCTTTATTTTTCCTTTTTCTAAAAATATTATATTTAATAACCCTTTTAGATAAATCTACTTTACATTAACAACAAGTAGTTACTCATATACATTTTCGAGGTAATTTCATTATACATGATTTTTTTATTTATAATTATTATATAAGCATTAGGGATGTTATAGATATGAAATTTTATAATAAAAACTGTCTAAAAATAAGAGTGACGCGGCTAGTATATCAGCTCGGCCGGCGAAAACCTAACATAACGTGTTTAATTTTAACTCTGCCCCTATCCGAATTCGGATTCGGTTTTGAATATATTTTTCCCTTTCGATTACGGAGCTCCATAAGATCACTAATATACATGATATGATAACATATGTCCATCCGGAAATCTGGAATAATGTGCCTTTGAAATGGTAGAAAATTTTTTCAGTTGGACGCAGTGGTTCCAGAGATTACTTTCCGCATATACACAAATCACCAAATTCGCAATCTCTTTATAATATTAGTATAGATATAGGTTATATGCGATTTTCGACCACCGAGCGAACACTATATATAGGGGTACATACAAAATACTTATTACTTGATCATGGTTCTCAATGCACAGTTACTATTAGTCACAAAGCAGTTATTGTTTTATTTATCTCACGGTTTTACTTGTCAAGAAAGTTAAGTGAAATGATTTTAAAGTTCATATTCAGTCTTTTGAAAGCTATGCGCTCAGTGGAACGCAGTTATAAAAATACTGGTATTGTCAGCAAGAAATCTGTTTGAAGGAAATTCATCCTCTTAATGAGAAACTATCGAGGTACTGGTGTATATCTTCTAGGGACACATATTATACATATCGTAATGCCTAAAATAAAAATTTCTTTGACTAACTCGACTGTCATTTATCTACAGATATATGAAGATGCCACCGTATATGGATGTTATATTTGATAGAATTAACATGTATACTCATAGGGAAGGTAGTTGTCAATTAGTCGGTAAGTGCAGAGAGAGTCTTACGACTGACAATGTCAGTCGTGTGACGGACATGGTACGAATCAGTCGTGTGCCAGTGCACTAAACGGGGTGTAGTAGTGAGCCTGTGAATAATGGTTCACAGTATCCTTTAACGTGTATATCATAAAGACCATCGGACTTTTCAGGCGTAAATAATCACTTCTGTGCTATGGAATACATCTATCTTACATTTAAATTTCAATATATTTTCTAATAGTCCGTGTCTTCTTGACTAGTATTATCTTAAACTTGACCTTGAAAGGACAAGAGAACGATCAGAAACATAAATTATCAATCTGCCGAACAAAAGATAATTTCTGTAAGTAATTTATTCAAAGTTGAGTTATTTATCGATGCTTCAAAATGCAATCATGAGTAAGCGACAAATATACCAATATACACAGCTGCATATAACTTAAATCCCTGGTGTTCAGGGAAGATTTTTAACCATGTTCATACCATGTGAGGGTTACAGCACAGGAACATGGATTTATCGTGTAAGGTGTTAAGAATGTAAGACGTTAAAATAACTGCGAAGTCTCGCTCAGCTTAGTATATAATCGATTTAAAATCTAGAAACATATAACTCAATTATGACAAAACTGACTTATTGTAATTAGTTTTGAAACGGCAGCAATGTTACAGTAATTAATCTTTAGAAAGGTGGGGATCGCTGATTGGCACTTGATGGACTTCGAATATTAATTCCGAGTGTAATTTGATACGATTCACTCCAATTCAATATTAACACGGCAGAGCAAACACGGGAGGATGGAAGGGTAACGAGAGATGTCCGTCAATATTTATTTTGATCTCTTTATCTATACAGTTGAAAATTCAAATTTAAGTGGTTGGAAAATAATTCACAAATATCTTTTTAGTTTTTGGTGTATAATAAACTCCTTGAATCCGAGCCACCTACAGATGACACACATTAAGACAACGCCTTCAACGGCAGCATTAGATGAACAACGGACGAGGCCTTAGTTTCGCGCCAGGATCCTCGTGTTTGATACAACCCAGTTTAAACCAGATTTAATTGTTTACCTGAATGGTTACCATCACTCTCCTTGTACATCAAACATGCAAGCGAATATATGCTTTATCATTGTCAGTTGCAATGTCGGAGAGCTACTAATTAAACAAATTCCCGGCTTTGTGATCGTCAATATCATGTACAATACTTTTGGTACCACACACGTCAATGGGCAACGATGGCTATTTATCATCAGGTAGATCTACTAGTTTGTCGTGTATGGACATAAACATAAATAATTGCCGTATTGGTGACGATGCTGGATATATCACGTTGTATCACGTGTGTGGTGATACAAATAGCGTACATCGTTACATACAATCATAGCTGATAGTGAAGAATGATAAAAAAAATTCTTACCGAGTAACGTTTCGTAAAAATACATTAGGCAAAAATACTGGCGCCGAAAAAATAACGATTCTGTACCAGAATTTTTAGAAAAAAAAAACACACAAAGTATAACATAACAAAAGTAGGATATCAAACTTCTTTTTAATAACAGAGCAAGATAAATTTTTAAAACTGTTTTATATTTGACGATTTCATGAAATATAATTATGATATATATATTCGATCATTTAACGAGTATGTAGGGAAATAATTCCTAACTTTTTTCATAAAACTACAAATATATAATTTACCCCGCCCATTCTTATACCCAAGAGAACTTGGTTGCACGAAGGAAGCGGTAAATAAACTTGGTAAATGGCTATCGTTCATTTATCATAATGTTTTCGAACATTGGCAGTTAGGGTAGGCAGTTACAAAATCGTACCACCATGCAAGAGGGCCTTCAGGATTAAGCCAGGTGGTACAAAGTAGAGCGACCTCCAGGCGAAGGGACCGACGGTATTGCTTCTGTTGTGGACAAAGCACAAGAGGGAACAGGACAGGTTGGTTGTACTCAATGATCGGAGATCTATTCAAAATGGTTAAAAAATATAATTATCGGAATCATTACCGATTTGGAACAAAATAGCCCTTAAAAATGTAATGGAACGACATAAACTTGTTTACCCGCACATTCAGGGGTTATACCAATAACAAAATATGTAGTTCTTTTATGATTAACTCAAACCCTCTCACGCTACTCAAATGACTATGTTTAGAATTCAGCAGACTCTATGAAGGGAAAAGAATAAATAAATTGTCATATTGGTTATTACTTTTAAACAAAACTTAACCTTTTGCTTGTTACATATTATTGACCATAATTTACATGCATTTTAGTTTAAAATAAAACACACGAAAATTAATGCGAGAAATGCGTACGCCGCGTGTCGCCACTTTTATCTCTGAAACTACTAAGCGTAAATTTTTGCGACAAATAAGGAATAGAGGTCCGACACCAACAATTTACAGCAAAACCTATACTCTTATCCGTTTTCTAGAAGAAACTATTTCTCGTTTTCAGAATAAATTTACAGTGCAAGGAGATCGAATGGCACTACAGTTGTTTTAAGAATATGTTTTTTAAATTTAGATTTTATCTCACTGGGTACTTTACTCAATCTTTATAATAATAGTAATCGCAAACATAAATTGACATATCTTTGAAGTAATCTCTCATCCTCATTCAAAAGGTAGTTGTTTATTTTAATCAAATAAAGCCCCAAGATTCACTTTGTGAGGCGTTCAAAAATAATCAGTTAACAAGCGGGTTCACCTTATAGCTTCCTTTTCTGAAAATCCGAATTCTTCAACTATATAGTTTCCCCACGGTAAAGTCGTTAGCGTGATTCAGAATATCGAATAGCGCCATCTATCGACAAGAGCACGACTTTGTCTTCTAAACAGCGATTGATTGATATATAAACATTGAAGTATTGTGACACAGACTGGCATATGCAATTATGGATTTATTTCCTATATGTAGTTGATTATTTTTACATGCGCACATCTGTAACTTTTTATAATTGAAGATTAAACCTAGAACGAAATCCACCAAAAAAGACGTGCATGCTCATATGTAGAGGGACATTACCAGAGAAAGAGAATTCCACACTGTTTTTAACAATCCCATGTAATGATGCTTCGTAAATATCTCAGATGGTATCTCATTCTAGTTAACATAAATGTCATATATTTAGTCCATTATGCTTATTAATGTATAATATATTAACGCATAACTATATATTTACACGCTGTTTGGTTTATTACATACAAAATTGAAATCTTATTATTATTAAACCTTCCAAAAATTTAGGTATTAATTACATTTAAAACTTCTCCGCCTACCTATAATTACAAGTATCTTTCAAGCTCCGTCCATTTGGATCAGTTGTCAGAATCCTTCAGGACATCCATTTGGAACGTTGATCACAGACATCTGGAAGATTTATTTGGATTATATATCCAAACGAATCATCTGGAGGGTATATGTAACTAAAAATATATATAAACCTACCACAAGAAATTCTCAAAATGGATAAAACTATGAATATAATTATCAAGTTGTAATAATTCTAATTTTTGTGAACGTTTCAATTAACTTACTTTGAAGTGAAATACTTAAATGTGAGCAACAACTAGCGAGGCTTCCAATTACGGGGAACGTAACATTAAATAGACTTCCCATCGCAATGAAATAACTGCGTTAATGGGGAAATTTCGTTTAGTTTACCTTGATTAGTTAATTAACTGATTTATTGAGGTTTCTTTCTTCTAATAATTAAACGGATTCTCGATAACCTTGGAAAAAGTTGAGATTCGAAGCCGTAACTGACTCAGTTTCGGAAGTAAACAACGAAACTTAATGATTTTAAAGGTTTATTTTTGGAGTGATTGCAAAAATCAACCAATTTGGAACGTGTATGTCTGATGGTAAGTCGCAATGTAGTCTTAGATGGGAAAACGCGCTAACTTTGAAAACGCCTATTCACTCTTGACTAAAAAGTCGTCCACGTGATTATCATTTTAAATACTTAGTATAAAATGAATTAAACATTACCCCCACATATTGTCTGTATATTGAACTACAGTGCTCAAATGTTAAAGGCTTTAGACTGGAAAAATTTGGTTCAATAAATAATGTTCAAAAAATAATTTTCCATTCCATGATTTCCGATTCGAAACATCAGAAAATATTTTCGAAGTAGCTGGAAGTAAACCAAATCTAGGCTCTCTTGAATTACATTGACGAATTGTACTCCATAAATGTTTGCATGGTGAAAATCTGAAAGTGGATTCCGTAGAAAACGTAGGAGGAGGTGGTAGATGAGCAAATACAGGTCGTCGTAATTTTGAAGTTGCGGTCATCAATAGTATATATATTAATGGAGACTCTGGGGTCACACTTACTGACTTCTGAAGCAGAGTTTGGTAGTGCTAAACGGGGCAACTAATACTAAAAACGTGCTTAACATTACATATTTTATAAAATTAATTAATTAATGTGTTACTAAATTATCTTACTATTGTAACCATGTACAAGTATAATCAACATGAAACTGGATGGTACAGAGCTCAGCGCCCTCCAACACGGACAGAAAAAAGGACTTTTTAACTTATTGGAGGGTAGATATTACTGTTCTGTAATTTCCCGAAAGAATATTTTGAAAATTAAACGATAATTAATCAAATAAATTTTTGAAATTAAAACAAAGTCGATTTGAAGGTTAAAAAGAAATACATAGCAAATTATATTTTTCGAAACATACAGAAAAAGAAAATATTGTGAGTTTATAAAAATATTCCGTAATTTCTAATGAAAAGTACAAGTATCAGTACGGTATATTAAAGATACCGGTATCTCTGACTGACGCCCGAGTTTTTGTGAGTAAAAACGTAAAATCAAATAACTGTTAACAACAGACTTTTAGGGGAAAATGCCATGTTTCTTTGTCGTCCGCTGCTTTCTCGGCAGCAACGCGTCCATGAAGGTCATGGTATTAAGGACGCGTGTGGCGATCCGGCAACAAAAATATGTAGAATTCCCCTAAATTCAGTGCAAGTTGAATGCCAACAACGAGTCAATTGGTCAGGGTTGTACATTGTAATGTATCCTCAACGACAACAAAGGCCGGAGCTGCGGACGAGCGAGAACTATCGAGTTACTCATACTATTGTGTAATGGGCTTATCGCGCCCGCGGCACCTTACTATTCGTTTTGTATGCAATATACTGCCATTAATGAATACATATTAAACGTTACGCCAAGTTGTCTTGGGTCACCTGGCAGTTTTCGATTTTTAAGCCTCAGTCACAAGCACATTGAGTAAGAAATGCGAAATGCAACGCAAATGGTTACCGAAGGAGTTTTAGTAGGTTACAATCCCACATAACTTTTGAAGATTACTCGATAACAAAAAAAAATTTTTTTTACATGAACCTTCCTTGTTTCTGTATAAACACTTAAGCTTCATTATTGAAGCTTAAAATTTAAAAAATCTTGACTATTTAGAATTACTACTTGGTAGTTCGTGTACTGGTGACAGTACAAAGTGATCTCATTAATCGTGGCAATGGTCCACTGTCCGCTTTTCGCGTTCCTTCCTGAAATGGAAGGGACAAGCTTCCTTCTATGTTTCCTCTGTATTATGATAGGGGATCTTCAAAGAGTGTGTTAAACGAATTCCTCAAGGCCAGCAACACATTTGTAATTCCTCGAGTATTACATGGGTTCATGGGCGACGATGACCACTTGCCATCAGGCTGAATGCTTGTTTGCGCGTATCTAATATAAAAAAATAAAATTAAATTAATTAACAATACCACAAGTGATTTATTGCCAACAGAACATAAATAATTTTGCCCTTATATAATACATTCCACTACATAAATGAACACGCTAGTCTATATAATTAACATGACATTTTATATACTAGTATTTATATAACAACATGAATTTCTTGTTAGGGATAGTGAAAAATATAGAGAAATCATCAAAATGTGACAAAAGATACCATAATACTTAACTAGTCCGTAATAACTACCTCATTTAAATTTTAATAACAGTCACACAGAAGAAGCCAAACTGGCCGATATGCAAATGTTGTTTTTTTCAGACGACTGGAATTTTGCTGTGCTCTTACATCATTTATCCACCGATATGTGTGGATATAGAACGTAACTTTTTTCTAAATAAATAAACATCAGAACGCGTAAATAATATAATAAGAAGATAATAAAATTGTCAATTACATTTTAAAGTAATTAATTTTAATTTTATTAAATGTAACAATAGAATATGATAAATGACAAATCAACTTGTGTAAATCAAATAATTTACAAGTACACTTTGCTACGCGTACAATACTTTACCGATATACTTTTTAAATAAACTAAAGAGAGAAACACATCCTTTCGAAAATAAAATTCCACATTCCCTTCCGGGGAATTGTGATTAGAAAGAGTGTGGGCGTACACGGGAGCATCTACATTTAAAAGTTTATCAAGATGCGCGTAGCCAGATCTTGAAATGGGGATAATTAAACTTTTGCAGAGTCAGTGTAATACGGTGGACCAGTGGTGACCACATATCATCAAGTGAGCCCACCACACGTTGTTGAATTTTAACATAAAATATATTAATATATTTTAAATTTGCAATTTTTTTCTACTTCCTTTTACACATTGACTGATAGAAAATCCGTACGGGTTTTCATTCAGCGCTTCTGTTCTTTACGACCAAAGTCTAGAAGTTATGGACG
Source organism: Megathymus violae (assembly GCA_003671415.1). Lineage (NCBI taxonomy): Eukaryota > Metazoa > Arthropoda > Insecta > Lepidoptera > Hesperiidae > Megathymus > Megathymus violae. Next base: position 2,562,089 of record PDGT01000052.1, read on the forward strand.
TTTAAACTTGACGACTGTTAGGTATACTGTTCGCGTAAAATTTGAGACTTGAGAACACTGAAATTTATGCAGTATATTAAGCAAGCCAATACTTGCACATTGAATTAAGTTTCAACAACTCAATCCTAATTATGAATAATGTGCAAAAGAGGTTAAAAAATCAGCTAATTTTGTAATCAATATTGTTGGTTTCTAATATTGTTATATCACTATAAAAAACAAAATGATACACATAATAAGATTCTATCACAAAAATGACACATTACAATTACCTATGATTCAAAAACAGAGACAGAACATTACAGATTGGTAATCGAAGCCGGAAACTCGATAGACATCAGAATTACCGGATTGTCCAGTTATACTAAGGGAACCAACTCCTCAACGCATGCAGAGACATTATGCCTTACACAAGAGGCGAGGATTTGCCGACTTAAGATAAATATTTACCTATGCAACTAACATAACCTATGTTTCTAATTCTTAGCTGATAATGCTGCACGGGTACTGCTCGTAAGCCTACGGATTGTTTCCAAAAGCGAGACGAATTGAGCCGCCGGTGGAATATTAAACGAATTTCAATAAACTGCGTACATGCCATATATCATGAGTGATTTATTGCGTGAATATCCTCATCCCGTTTAGTACGCGAGTGTAGTGTAACGTGGGTACCTACAACTTATCCCATCTCAAGTTTCCCCGTTATACAGGGGTTTATTAAATAAGTTTCACCTTCTTCGACCCTACTAAATGTCATTTTGAATTCATGCCTAAGTTCTACCATCTTAAATTTGCTTCTCCATCGTGGCAATCATCATATTGACCTTACGTCATGACGTCAGGTCCTAAGAGTGAAGGGCATAGGGATAGAAGAATTGCATATGGGTACATTACACACAATAGAGAGAGAGTATAATTGAAAACTTTCAAGTACGCAAGTTCGAACCCGGACCCGTTGATTATATAGCATTATAAGTACATGTTCATGCAACTATTTCGAACGATGCGAACGATATTACGAAAGAACAAGCAGACTGATTATGCTGACAGACAAGGGACATTTATTAATATTGATAACCCACCACGGCGACCCATGAGGATTTATCAATTCATAATAGAAGTAATACATAGGAATGACTAATGAGTCGATGCTTGCTTTGACACGTACAGGAAAACTAAAACCAAAGAACGAATAATTAATTTTGTTTGCATCTAATTTAAACCTTGCATACATACTGGTACAAAAACATGTTTATTACAAAAAATCCAGTAACAACTGAAATATAGCCGGGCCACGCGGCTATAATGGTCACCGTCGCTCGTGCACATATCTGTAACGACAGGGTCGTTACAAACGTATTACCCCGGCCACAAGAGCGGTAAATCCGCTTGTTAACTGAAGGTCCTCTCGCTAAACAGCGGGGCTCCCCCTCCACCGCGGGACCCACCCTAGCTCTCCCGAGTTTAAGCCCGGGTAAAAAGATGACCGTTGAGACCCGCAGATTCCCGCCACAATCGCAAGAGAGCGGTAGCGCAGGAACACTCAGTTGTTTTTGTAACTGACTTTCAGTACTGAACCCGAGACATTTTAAACACATTTCACAGTTGGTATTTACGAGGTTATAATATACAGCCAAGTATTTATCTGAATACCATGCAAGAATACCGTCGAATTTTATCCTGGGTGGTCCACCGTCCAGGGACCGTCAATACTTAATAGTTTTACAATTTTCTAATACAAAATGTTTAAGGAAAAAGAGTATTGAATCAATACATTCCTTCTTTCCTTTGTGTCAATCCTTGGTATGAACTCAAAAAATACAAATTTTAATTTAAAACTGCTACTTATATGCAAATTGGCAGTGCATAATGGTTTTCGGTCTTGCTCGATTGACACTTGTTATTGTTACTAAGGTGGAGTAATTTCACCTTGAAGTTTTACTATAAAGTACTAAATAAAGAGGTTATTTAAATAAATTCAAATTTAAATATTGTAGAGGTAGATGAATTGTTGTTACAGACATATTATAATATAGTTAGTGGTCTGCTGTATGGGTACCACGAACTTGTCACCTATGTGTTCTTACTTTTTACGACTGAATTAGAACGTCTCATTTATAATTATATATTATAGCCGGGAAAGCAAAGATAAGTCAAATTTTGATAGTAAGTGACCATTTTATCGAAGCAAAGGAAGAGCAATATTCATATATTTATTTATTCAATGGCCCATACATTATATTGATATCAACCTTGGAGGACTATGTCAGAATACGGATATACCCAAAAGGAGCAAGGTAATATGATAATTTTGTGTTTATGACGCTCCTTCGAGTCTGGAGTCCAAGTTAATTCGCCCTGCTCGTATTGAACACCGTTGGCCAGCTGCAGTATCATTGTACCAGATTCCTCCTGTTAGAGTTGCTGTGCTCTATATAACTGAATTTAACCTTGACGGTGCTTGGTGTTATGGTTGGATTGTTTCCCTGTCTTTACTTCATCTTCGTTTTGGAAATGTCAGTTTTTAAATCGTTATTAAAGTATGACGGGTGCAATGCCAGAAAACTAGTTTTTATTCTTCCTCCTTTTACTTTTTGTCCGAAAACGCGTCAATAATTCCTCGTGCGCTGACCCGTGATCCGTCTGCTACTTTGTTGGTTATTGATATAAAAATTAAACGTTGTGTTTTTATTAAGTATTGAGTTTTTATCTATCAGTTATTTTTATCAATAGCTATTTTAAAGTTTATTCCAATTACGAATTTATGTACACAATTACAGTAAGAATAAACTCAGTTATCCTTTCTAAAGGTACGCGTAGTTAGGGATCGCCGACGACCGTTATAGAAGCAGCTGTGAGAACACCTGCTTGCAGCTGGCACGTCTTTATTTTTTATGTTCGCCTGGTACCCCGAGGGGAGTTTCAATACATACAACGAATTGTAAATGACATTCTTACGTGTTTCGGTATAGCAGAGCACGTCACAACCAAAAGTTTGTTGACGTCTTCAATATGATGTACAGAAATGTTCCTCTTGTTTTTCCGCCTGTAACTTCTTTTATTTTAGTATTATGTCCATAGTACGGTGTAAAAGTACATCTTTGGTACAATTCCGGTCTATTCCCTGTTCCGAGGTTCCTCATTGAAAGCAACCATCAAGGAAAAACAAAGATTGCCCAGTCTTTAATAGGGTAGACAAAATGTAATACACAAAAAATCAACTGAGTGGTACATAACTAAGAACAAGTTTAGTTTCACAGTAAAAACGACATAAATTTTACAGGTTGAACAGTTTTTGTCATTAAGTATTAAACGTCAGTGGCTACGAAGTGAGTGTCGATCTTAAGTGATATACAGAATTCAAACATTTCAATGTATTGTTGCTTTCTTAGTTCTTATACTAATGTGGATTAAGAAAAATGCAAAAAAAAATATTATTACAATATATTTCATGTGCAATATATTCAATAATCTTAATATATAATAATTATAACCATTGGTATTACTCTACTGCTTTGTCCAAAAAATTGTTCATAATTAATTATACTACGATCCGATTGGTGTTGCTAAACTTATTAACTTAAATCTACCTTTATAATACGATAGCATTATTTATATCCATTATAATATTTAAAATTTTAATATGACTCTTGAAATCCTTCTATTGTTTTCAGTAATCATAAGTGATCCAAGCAAGTAGTCTGAAAAGGGTATCCTACTTACTATAATATGGGTCTGTCTGCAGACGCTCCGTCGTTACTAGCGACGATGGCTATAACACCCCGTCACGTATCTCGGTATGCGAACCCCGTAAACACCCCTTGCCCTTCGCAGTTCATTCATAATAAACATTCCAATTGTATTCGGAACAATATTTTTGAACAGAGTACATTATATGTCTAGAATTGAATAAACTACAACTTTAGATGAAATTCAACATTTTGCATTGGATAAGAGAAATATTTAGTGAGAATTACATCGTAGTGCTGCTAACTCGACCGTTTATGTCAATGTTATGGCAAAAGTTATTGTGCGCTTTCGTGCTTTGGAGGGCATGTTTAGCAGACAGCAACCGTTAACCCATAACGGAGACGTTCGAGTGACATAAGAATTTCGGTCAATTGACCATGATTAACCCCTTCAACAAACCGCACTAGATTAGCATAGTGGAAAATTAAAAATTACGAGTAATCATTGATTAATAATAGTTTCAAGCTCTAACTATTGCTTAATCGCTGTAAATACTTAAAGACTCAGTTTAATGAATAAAGAAGAACAAGGAAAATGTAAAAATAATACATTGCAGAAATAATCCTGGTGCTGTAAGTAAAAATTAATACCTAAAACTCCGTGAACATATGCCTATGTTGCTGCGACGCCCGAAATTGAGAACTCTTCTTACAAATAATACACGTAATGGCGCTTCAAGAAGCTACATTATGAGGTCATGACTACACATAATGTGCACAGTCCCCGAATGAATATCTTTGTATCAACCGAATTATAATATAATAAACGAAATAATCACACACTGATAAGTATGGTAGTTCTTGTCCGATCAACAATATTTATGATATTCATTCCATTTTCTAGATCATAATTAATCTTGTTTAATAAAAATTTGTGCAATCTGTTATTCAAGATTAAACTATAATAGAAGTTGTTTGTTTAAGAGCATCTATACCTCGGATCCTGAAAGTTCTACATCGTCCCAATTTCCAACTACAATTGCGCAGTGTAATCACTGTTTACCCGACCCTTCATCAGATACGTCACAGGAGCTTTAAGGATCAACAGGAAGCCGCAAACAAAACCTCGAATGAATTACATCTCACTAAGTAATCTATATTAATATTATAAAGAAAGAGCATGAATTTTGTGAGTTTTTGTATGCGTAGAAGGTATTATCTCTGGAACCACGACACCGATTTGAAATATTCTCTTAGCATTTGAAAGGGACATTATCCCCGATATTCATAAGTTATATATAAGGCGCATGTGTAATTTAATGTTCAACTCGACAGAATTCAGGACAGGCAGCTAGTGAACAAACGAAGAAACAAAAGATTCTCCATCCGACAGCCACTACACTACACCACTACAGTCACTGAAAGCCACTACAGTCGATTTGCAAAGTTAATATGGACACAAATATCTAATACTCGCAACTCTTGATGAAAGACGTCTTTACTTCTCTGGAAGTAACTTGTATAACTTGAAAAAACTATTACGGTGTTTCGTAACATGTACACTAACAGTATCTGGAATGATGTATCTGGAAATTGAATAATTGTTTTATAAATCGATACATCATATATTATTAACATTTACATTGTCAGATATTAAAATGTAAGTATTACCACTACAATAGTAGTAGCTAGCTATATCAGGCGCGACACTGCGAGATTTTATAAACATGTTTTTGATAAAAAAAAAGATCTATTAAACCAGAATTAAAAAAAAATTAAGTTATGAATACAACGTTTTTAGGTTTTTTTTATTATTGATAAATAAAAAGCAAGGAAAATGAAACAATTAATCGTATTCAGAACATGCATCGACATTATATCCAGCGATTGCTCAACACACCTCTGTCGTGATTAAATCTTAAGCGAGTAACGTCGCCATGTTCCGCAAACAGATTATAATATCCTTCGGGACCGACTGAATCAGCGCAGAATACACAAGTAACTGAAAGTGGAAATGTTTTAATTCTGTAAATATTTATATCTATATATACAATACAATTTATAATTACTTTCTGGTATATGAGAAAAACTATTATTAGAGGCCTTTATAAATGCAATAGAACCCACAACAATAGTCAGAATTTGTCTCTGCTTGTCTGTGCGTTTGTCCGCGCTAATCTCAGAAACGACATAACAGATTTCGTTATGGTTTTCACTAATGTATTGCAGTAGGCATGACATAATATTGAAAGTTTCATTTCAATCTGTCCATAAATAAAATAAGTTATTAATTAATACATTTCTATTTCACAGAACGACAAAAACCGAGCCGTAAAACAATGCAAGAACTATTTCTGAGCGTAAGCTTGTTTTTCTAAAACAAAACGAGAGGGGTTTACTAGTACCTAATATGTATAATATACTCTAGAAATATTATAATAAACAAAACAGTTTTGGTTTGTTTTTGTTAACGATCAGGGGATTCATTTTTCCAGTCAGATCACACACACAAAGATGCATGCATGTATGAGTTTCTAAAGTTATACAAGAGTACCATAATTATAAAGTAAATAAAAATAGTTTAATTTTAACAGATAATAATAGCGTTGATGTAAATTATAAATACCGTCTTAATCCTTAAAGTTTGTATTGTTATAGTTTAAGGTAACATTAGATCGATACAGAATATATTTATTAAATAAATATAAAATATACTTCTTTCGTGTTCCGGGATAGGTTTAAACAGCAGTGACACAGTTTTTACTAATTCACCTGCTAACAAATAGGGATGCAACGATATATCGAATGTTCGATAATACCGAGCGTAACATATCGATATATGTATTTATCGATATTGAACCATGACTGTAATAATATTATCATATTGAAAAAATTAAATATTGATATAGATTTATTTAAAAAAAGTTGCGGAGGCAGTGGTCATACAACATTGCTTTTATTACATTAATAAGTAACTATGTTACTTAAGTTAGTATAAAGTTAACTGTATTTATTTCTTATTTGCTTATTATTAACAACTTTTTGTATTTTTTTTAATTATCGATAACATCAAGTTGAAACCGTCGATAGTTTCAAGCCTTCGATATAAATATCGATATCCATCTATTTACAAAACTACTCACAAACAATTAAATATCGATAACTCACTAATGTCCATTGCAAAATCTTCAGTTAAGTTAATTTAACATCGAAAAATATCAACAATAAACTTCCAACGAATAGATAGCAACAGTGCCGTGCAATATGTTGACAATACAAAATAAATTAAACATAATGTTAAAAGCAATGTAAAACACATTGTAAATTACAGGTTAACACCGGTGTGTATACAGAGAGGGTTGTCGATAATAACTGTGATGGCAAGCTGTCACTGTAGCTTCGTGAGGTGGTCGTAATTAATCACTATGTTACATCAAAACAATTTTTTATCAACAGAAGTTATATGTACATATAGCATACAGCAGTGTTCCTACCCGCCGAATGGGTTGCCCTGGGTTTGATCACGACCGAGGCAGACGTCTCTAACAAACGATCTTTGTTCTCAGGTTGTGGGTGTTTGTGACATCTCATGTTTATACATTACGCCCCCCGCAATACAAGGAATCTTCGTAGGGGAGTGTGTGTCTTAAACGTTTTTTATTTATTTAAGATCTTCTTGCACATCTGCGTTTTTCGCACAAACAACAGTCAATATGCATGTTTCGCCCGTATATACATTCAAAGAATTACATCGTACTTCTCTCATTGAGATGCATGCACCAGATGCCACTTGGCCAGATCGCCAATTAACATTAATTATATGTACCGCTCAGCCACTTAACGGACAGCCCGTGATCGAATGCATTCGGTGGCTGTTATTACATTTATTGACTTATTTTTGGACAAATAATAAACTGATTGAGTTCCTGTGTGACGAGTGGTACCTAATGACATTTTTTTTATTGTTAATAGCCGAAAAACGAGCAGACGAACCACCTGATGGTAAGTGGTCACCTTCGCCCATGGACAAGAGCAAGATCAAAAGTATCATTGATGCGTTGTCGGCCAGGAAATGAGAAGAAAGTAAGAAAGAAAGTACTGGCCCTCTAGCTCCAGCCGAAACATGGCGAGCCGTTTGGCGGCTGACTCAAGCAGGAGGGCGGTAGCTAAGCAGACAGGCTTCACGAAAAGATAATAATAGCAATACTAATATTAATGACTTAATAATAATATTGATAATATAACGCGAAGCCCTACCACCAAGCAAGCTGGTTTTTGTCGCCTCTTACGACACCCTGTTCTGCAATCATGGGATTGGGGGGAGTATTCTAGACCGCCACAATACGTCCAAAAACATACCCACACAAGTGAGATAACACATGATCACAACCCGGTCAACAGGCAGGACCACTACGATCTAAAAAACTAAATGGAACCGTGTACACATAAAATTTATTACTGCAGAGTTTCGGTCGCTGCTTGTTTTTAAAGCATCATAATGAAAAGTTAGTAGAAGCAAAAAATATGTTCATAAGTGTACCGTGATAAATATCGTATAAATTGAGTTGGGTTGATGTTATTTCATTATAAAACCATGCAAGTTTGTGTATTTCAAACAACGTGAAACAATTTTATAAAACCTTCAAAAAATATTCTACCATTTTTTTTGGTGAAATAACTGCGTATAGTTAATACTATAAATTATGATTGGTGTTATGCTAAATCCTTTTCAGCACAACATTTTGCAGTTGTTCATCGTGAAATGAATCTAGAAGTACCATGAAGTACGCGTGGTAAAATCTGTAACATTCCTAAAAAGAAATTCACAAGTAAATAATGTACGTATCGAATAAAGTAATAAGTTCAACATTTAATAACAGTTGTTATTAAGTATTATTAATGATGTATTTTCCCCTGTGCTCGTGTTGACAAAGATTTGTACATTGAGTGTTCTATCGTAGCTAATGAAATACATAACATAACATCTGCACGATGACGTGACGAGTTCCGCTTTGTGGTTTTCGGAGCGAAACATTAAATAGCGTTTGTGTGAGTCAAACGTGCGTAGTGTGGTAATGCATCTTACGATCCGAATTGAAGACTGAAAGTAATGTTGGTCGAGGCGGTTTCTTTGGTAACCTTAATAAAACTGGGGACATGTGCAGTCAGTCTTCGTGTCCATCACAGTCTGACGTCTCATAATCATTTTAGCGACCCCAGTACGATGGCAACTCGTCGTGCCCAAAAGCGGGGAACATTAAGAAGACAATTAGTCCCGCGGGAAGAGTCTAAGCGTTTCTTGGAGGATTCGCTCCCAATGCGTTCACATGACATCCGGAATCCTTCCGATGCATCAGATCGCTACCAAAGACGTTTTAACGGGTAAGAATCTATAATTCAGGACTTCGATCAAAGTCCGGGTATCTTTTAAAGGTCTCCACCCGGAAAACGAAAGAGATAATTACTACCTAATTGGCCTGATTAACGGATTCATCGGTTAATGCAGCCTAGGAGCACCTGCGCAGTAATAACATGGACCAGTGCAGGTCATGTTGCCGCCCAGGACAAAGAATGTTGAATAAAAACGTTGAACACGGCCAATTCATGGGGTTCAAGGCCGGCCGGCCAATTACTAAACGTTCATATCTGACAGCAAACTTTTTCTTCATAGGTGGTCATCACATTAGTTACTTTGGAGCAGTGAGACTGCAATAGTTTTTTTTTCATATTAAAATAATAACTGTAATTCTGCCACAAAAACCTGTTATTTGTCAAATCTATTTATAAAGTACTTGAATCGAACATTAATCAAAGACTTGCAGTAAACTGATGGCTTGAATTGATTATAATAGTAAAATATAATAAAAAAAAAATATATTCAACTGCACTTTATAATCATTTAAAACTGGGTAATATGTACATATAACGAATAGATATTATTTTTTTAATTTAAAGGTAGAAAAATTAGAATATAATTTTATTATTCATAAATACAATATTAAATTAAAAATACATTAAAAAAACAACTTACAGCTACTGGAGACATGGCATTCATTGAGGACACACTGGTAGATAATCCAGGATTCCAGTTCAATCATCGTAGAGGCGGTCATTTTCACAAATAGTTCTTACACTGTTTTATTAATTAAAAATTTAACAATATCTTCTCAAATTCGTAGAGCTGCTACAGTGTTTTTATTTGTTTAATAAATTTTTCGTAGCCATTGGTTTTCAGTTACTATTTGCGAATTAAAACTATGTAAACAGAGCGCGCATATGTAACACAAAACAATATTTTGATACCACCCACGGATAGAGAGGACCCGTCGGCAATGGTTCCGAATTCGAACGATTGTGTTGTGCTTTCATTTGAGTAGAGTTGAAAGTTGAGCCACAGTGTGTATATTTCTGTCAGTGCTATTCACCTGAAATTACATCTGTGTTGCTATCCCTCGAAGACAAATTTCCCTATAACATAATTATTTACTAATTTATGTACAGATTTTTTATGTTTTTAGTTCTCAACCAAAATAAGATAAATAATCCATTATTCATTTTATTTACATCTAAATGTATGTATTAAATGTGATATTAAATTGTGACAAAAAATCTTTATCTTTAACAGATTCTGCAGAGATAAAATAATATAGATGACGTAAACTAGTTTAAGTATATAATTACTCCATTTTATGGAACATGATTTTTGGCAGACTATATATAAATACTCGTTTTATCTGACATTATATTTATGTGATACGTACTAATGAAATATATATATTATTACAATAAAAGTCAAAAGCACCCCAATTTAATTTATAACTTAATAAGTAAAAGAAATCCAAAAAAAACTAGAGCAGTTTATTTCACGATACTAAATACTAATCTATATTGGTTGTAGTAGCTTGTAAGTAAATACCATGGTAAACCGACAGCTTATTATAGATTAACCAAGATAGTAATAAAACAATACAACTGAGTTTTGTAGCTTATGTGAAAATTTTTTTGTACATAAATGCGGTAATTTTATTCGTTATAAAGGGTGTTAATGATATGATAGTTTCATGCATTTAATCAAAACATAGTACAAATAATAAAACATTTTTGCTGCCATTAAGTAACTCATTGACTTTGACACTACAAAAGGGTAAAAATGTTATGCTTGCAACATTATTTCCATAGAGAAACGTTGTTTATCGTACATTAATTTAATATTAATATTTTTGTAAAATACGTACCTATGTCTGAAATTTCGAAGCATTATTTCAAATTCGTTACATAGTTGTTTGGAAATAAATATGAACTTTTGAATTTTATATTGATAAGGCAATACTGCGGTTTGTGTCACTTGGCACTACACTATATTCCGAAGGTCATATTGTCTTCATCTTCTTGTCTCGTCTTGTCTATAGTTTGTCGTCTCTGTCACCAGTGCTATTCCGCAGTCTAACTTTAAAGGGGTATTGTAAATAAATATTGTAAAGTTGTAAATAAATATTGTAAATGTTCTACTTTTGACTATTCAGTGATTTTTAGTTTTGTGACAGTGGTTTATGGATATAAACGACAGGATTTCCGGTAACGACGGTGAGTTCTACATATTTTTTTATTATATCAGTATTTATTAATTACATGAAATATTTTTTTTGTCATTGAATTTAATTTATTTTATAATTGATTAATCTGAGTAGAATGTAAGTAATAAATATGCAGTTTTTAGCCAATAGGACAATAATTTCTTGTATTTTTGCGCGTAACCTTGAATCATATTGGATGTTCAATTTGAGGAGTGTCATTGTTAAAACAAGCTAAATTATTTATTGGGAGCTAACCAATTTGCATAATCAAATGTAAATTAGAAAGTGAATGTTTCAAACACATGTTTTTATGTACCTACTGTTAAATGCTGACGAAAGTTTGCGTACTTATAAAAGTAATATTGCCCAGGCGAAACTTGCTTAGCTGTAGTACAATCAAGTACATTTGTTACTAATAATGATCCTTATCATTGTAAATTCATATGAAGATTGTGACAATTACTTATTGACATTAATTATGTAGATCTTTCTAAAACAGGGATTCCCAAAGCGGTCAATATTGACCCCTGGGGATCTAAATCGGTTTCCTAGGGCTCGACGGGGTCTAAAAATCGACCCTTATTAATTATTAACACAAATTCTTATTTGAAAATTTCAAAATACTGTATAAGTTGTGTTACATGTTTTTTTTTTTTTATTTGGAGTGGACATAAACAATAAATGATTTTGGGGTTGGATGAGGTTAACCTTGCAAGTGGATGGTGATTGACTTTTAAAGTAATATGGCAATGCAGATCATTTTGGAAAAGGGGTTTCTTGCTCAAAATAGTTTGGATATCCCTGATCTAAAAAATCAATCCTATTATCAGTAACATTTTCCTACAAAATTTTCAACATATGTGCTTATAAATATACATAATAACATTTTTCTAAAACCTTTAGTAAAAACTACATATGCACACTTGTTGAAGATGTAATACATTAACATGTCATATACATATATAGTTTCACAGTAAATCCAGTTTTATGAATATCATAAATAAACTATGTATGTACTTATATCAGAAATTCTGACACATATACTATCTACTCCTGAAAGTTGCAGCTATTTTATTTAACACATACCTTTACCAACTATGACTTGTAGAGAATTCAGTTAAATATTGTTATAGCTTTGGTTTAAATATATAATGTTTGTGGACTCAAAAAATTAGCAGTCCATTGAAGGGTAGGAGTCTCCTCAATATTCTCAAAGTCTAGAGCATACTCTACAACACTTCTCTAGTGCTAATTAATAGAAATGTTATCTGAAAGCGTGGCTTAACAACTACCCTCTCATGATGATAATTGAGATCACTTACAATTAAATTTGGTTTAAATTGATTTGCATGGTTTAACTTACTTTACTGCAGCTTCAGAAATAATATTCTATTCATAGTCATTACTGTCTAAAATATTTTTTTCTGCCAATAAAGTTAATCTCATTACTCATTATATAAAAATGCTCATTGTGTGAAGATGTAAGTACATTCCTGTTTTTTAAATATACTTTTTTCCCCTTTTTGCCAACTCATCATTCATCACCTTATTTCTTGACATCTAAATGAGAATGACCTTAGAGTTGGAACTCAAGTCTGTATGTACCGGGTACTGTATTGGTAACTAAAACACTTGTAATCAAATAAATATCAATAACTCCTAACAAATGAATTTCAAAACATACGTAACATATATTGCTGTCTGTTATTGTGTAATGAATTTAACTAAAATAATGAAAGTATAGTGTATTTCTACATGAGAGATTTGGCTGAGTGTAGTATTTTTGTAAAAAACAAAAATAGTTGCCTATACAGTACTTATAGTTATATGACCACTTTATTTTTATTTACTTTTACAAATGATTATTTTTATATACTAGAAATGGTGAAGAGTTTCATAACACACAATAAAAAAATGGCCCCTATTTCTACAGTATCAATAACAATATTGTAGATAATGTAACATTGATAAAATTTAATGAAATATAAATTTAAGTAACACAGTTTTAATAGATATTTGCCTAAAATTTTATATTTTCATCCAGTGACCATGTCCATTTTATTGCATTGTTTGATAAGATATATTTGAAAATTATGATTCATTTGAGATCACAGATTATACCACAGAAATACCTGTTTACTTTTCACATTACAACTATAATAACTGTATGATTATCTAAATAAAATATGTCAGTCTTAATGTCATATCAAATTTTGTTTATGTACTGCAGCAACTTATGACACTGTTTATTAATTGCAATTATTATTATTCAATATTACATATAATGTGAATAAGATAATACATAAAACAAATTGTTACTTGAGCCAATAAACATTACATATAGAAGTAATTGGCCTGTCCTTCCAAAGATCCTCCATTTCATCTCTATATGGTATCATCAGCCATTTCCCAATTTCGAAAACATGCCATATTGCATTGAGCCCTTATATATATGTAACATATGAATGTTATATTATACTGAATTAAATTTATCTGTTCAGTGTATTTTGCATGAGACTTAACAGACAGGAAAAAAAATATTAGTTTTTATTTATTGTACAGATATGGCCTGAATGTGTTACAGTTTTAACATTAGTAATTTGTTCAAAATTTGTATTGTATTTAAACAGATACTCTTATTTAAATGATACACTTAATATAATTTACAGATGTGAGTTATCAAACATGGCAATATTTTAATGTGATCAATAACAAACTGTTGTGATAAGAGGTTGTAATCTTCCAACAATAGCAAACTGAGCAAGAAGATATTACAGTAACATTACTCAGAACCATGTAAACAAAAATAATATGTTTATAACATTTTGTTACACACACAGTTTGTTTGGCACAGTTATACTAGGTTACAATAATGTCATACCAAACTATTTAATACAGTCAAACAAATATTCACTGACAAAAATAAAAAACATTTTTGCCCATCTAAAAATGTATGAGATTGAGAATGGAATGTTAAGTCAATATTAAAAATTGGTTGGTAACAGGTTTCAGAGACTTGAATAAGGTAATTAAAGGCTGTTTTTTAATTACATTATTTTAAATTATAACTATTAATTTAAATTTAATTAAATTCTAATCTATCTTACTCTAACAGAAATAGATTACATGGTTTACTACATGTGAGCGTGCAACATGTAATTGTCAAATATTTGGAATTTCTAGATCCAAACCATCAATGGAAATTGTTGGACCTTGAGAGAAGTTGATGGTCATTGGGGAAGCTAAACAAATAGGAAATTAAGGCCTTTCAGTTGGTATTGTTCCGTCAATAATATTTCTGGTATTTTTGATGACCAAACATTACAATTACGCAGCAGAATAACTGGTGAACCAATCTTCAGTTTGGTGGCATTCCTGTTATGTGAAGAGAATTTAAAAATTCTATTGTATAATTAATAACTATTTTTCACAACATTAGTGTTGATTGATTTCATAGATATCAGATCACCCACCAACAACTGTTGTATCTGGAAGTTACATTTATCAACATCAGCATATCTCACTGCCAAAATATCACAGTTACTGAGGCAATTTTGGGACCCAAATAATTATTCATTGTAGCTGGGAAAACATACGGTTCCTTTATATTTTATCTGAACAATAGTGCAGAAATCGCCTAGCAATTTAATGCATTGTGTATCTGTATGTGCAATTGCACTCGCAAGTTTATGGGCTATCTAAGTATGGTTCATTTAAGTTTTTCGACATTTAACCTTAATAATAATGATTATTTTAAAAGGCAAAGTAGAGCAAGGACTGGTAATGTCTGTCGAATTCACTAAACAATAGAAGGACAGTACCAACAAATAGTTTGTCATTGCCATTCAAATCTTGAACAGTTCTATGTAAATTCGAATGAATGTTTACGAGCCATGGTACATCCATCCCAGATTATGGTTGAACTCATTTGCAAGACTGCAGCCATTTCTCTCCTTTTTTTTAATGCTTTGTTATGAACGTCTACTGTTAGCTTAAATGCTGAATGTGCCGTTCGCCCATCATCTAATAAAGTGGCAGTGATGCCCGACGATGTAATTGCCAATGAAATTTTCCGTTACGGCCGTCAATATTTAATATGTCAATATTTAATTAAGGATCAGCAATATTTAATATGTCTTACCGATTCCATCTGGTGCGTCCAAGAAAAAAAGCCGCCTTGTACAGCATTAATAGTTCGATTGTAATGAAGTGATACCATAAGCTGATAATAACCACCATAAGTGATACCATAGTGATAAAATAGCAAATTTAAAATTAAAATATATAAAATCTCTCGATCACCGCTAATTCTTCATTATACACCTCTGGTGTTTATTTGGCTATGGTTACGGCAGGCCTCTGTCTGGACCTCGCTCTCTCTCTCTCTGGACTCTCGGCTAAGAACCGTTACACGTTTCGTCAGTGATTATTGTGAAAACAGTGAATTCTTGTTTTAAAAGTTACCGTGCTCGCAATACCCATTTATCCGTTCGCAAAGATGTCTTACCATGCGGCAAGCAATACTGTCAAATTTTGCACACAATATATATTAATTTTTATTTTCAACTTGGAACTCTCTGTAACTGACATAAGATAGGTTTAGTAGAGAGATCACTATCACAGGAACTTATTATCACTAGGAGCTCTTATTAATTACTACAGATAGTCTCGTAACTAAACAATCCTAACAAACAAAATATTGCTTCACGAATCTCATAAGCTTTGCTATTTTTTTATAAATGTAATCATAACTTCTGAAGTACAAAAAGATTTATTATCTAAAAACCATACACTTTCTGCATTTTAAGATTTATTTGCTTAACAATATAAAAAATAAACGGAACTAAAATATAAACAAAAGAAAATTCACAACAATGAAATGAAATATATAAAAAATACGTTAGACACTTCAAATTGGTTTTTAGTTATTAATTATTTTATTATCTTTGATTAAGGATATTATAGTATAGATGAGTACATGAATGACAAGGATGCCTGGACAAAATTAGTGTCAAAACCAGTTCCGCACAGGATTAAACTTTTGTAATTACCATATGTTGTTTAAAAGATGTGCTGAGGAGTTTCTTTCGCCGTTTCTTCTCCTCATTGTTAAAGCACCTTTTCGAAACGGTGGTAGAAGCAAAAAATGACGTTCATAAGTGTATTTACTGAATACCTATATGATTAAATGATTTTGAATTTAAATTTGAATATCTATAGAATAGATCAAAATGTTATTAGGTATACCTATAGCGTTATAATATTAATAAAATTAGTTCTTGGATATACTTATCTATTTTAGCTAATTTGTCTTAATTATGTCATTGACATTGCAGACTTACATTTTAATCTATTAGCAATGAGTCTTTAAGCGTAAATAATGATTTGTATTTTTTTCGACGCATGTACTTCTTGAGGGTTTCACAATAGGTACTACAGGTACCTGCACCGGGCATCGATCGCGGTTCATTGAAACGACCGTCACATGTCGACACAACTTTCTCTATCGACATGCGTTGACACTCGCTCCGTATTGTGTCAACCTGCGACTTTAATAGCAACAACAGAACAACGTGACTATGTTTATTGGAACAAGTTTGTCTTTGGCGATGTTGTTCGCCTTTGTTAATGATAATGAATATTAATCAGATGCCGCTTTGACGCAGCATACCTACTTATAATTCGACATAAAAAATGTTGTTCACATTATTTTAGTACTAGATTGTATTTTGTTTGATGTAAAATGGAATTTAATATAAAAAAGAATGCACCGGATGAAAATTAAAAGAAAAATACAAAAAACTTCAAACTTTATAGCGTATTTAAAAAAAAATCGGTGCTAAATATGGATATAATACCGTTTTTTACCAATGGTATTATTATCTTTGTTACACAGCAACTAGTAATCAGTCAGCGCTTTACACAGCGTAATATGTTTTAAAAGATCTATAAAGTTTTTATATATTTTTTAACCAAGTCACGGTATTAATATTAATAATACATTAATACATTGATTACGTGTTGAAAAGATAAGATAAACGTGTTAACGTATGTATAATATATGCGACAGATGTTCTTTTGACGGCTGTTGTGTCAATAATATTAGCACGACTATTCTCATCAAGACACCATAGATAATAACGTTTTAAATTAGCTTATTGACATGTATCCATATTTCAAGTACGTGTAGCCCTTACATTAATTTTTAAGCAAGAACTGTTGTGATTGGAGTTAGAGAAATTGAAACTTTATGTCGTTAACAGGTGGTGGTTTAGAAAATTTGCAATTAAGTAAGATGTATAAGAATAACACTCCCAGTACTATACTGTAGAAATTTACCTCTTAATCACCACAGTTTAGTGTATTCAAAGAGTTGCTTTCAGTACTCCCTGAACTTTAAAAGATGAAATATACGAATACACGAACACTGTACCTAAATAATAAAGTAGGTAAATATGTACTTAACTGTTATCCAAGGTTGACTACTCCATGTGACACCATGTGACGGCCTGCACCATGCGTCTTTGGGTATGATCTACGTTTATAAGTATACATCGAATAAACTGGGATATAATGGCCATTCAGACGTCAACATCTCCATGCATGTTGTTTATTTCTGCCATTAATACAACCCATGAATGTCTCATTGCCGGGCTCCTGTCTCCTCACACTATGAGAAGCGTAAAGGCCGTTGTCCGCCGCGCTAAGTACAGATTATCAAAATGTATACATATTAAAAAAAATGATAACTTGCATTGCACGCCAATCGGTAGGATTTTACTGGCTAAGTTATTGCTCTCGTATATAATAAAACTAATCAAAATAATCTGAACGAAACGAAACGTCATTACATATTTAACGGGCTTAAAATTTGGAGTAGTTATCAGATTATGTTATTGATTTTCACCCTGTCCCCGTGGACAGATTTTAATGGTCCTTTTTTTATTTCCAGAAATTGCTGTTTCGTATATAGATCAACCAGACCGTTGATAGGTATCGCATTGTGTCAACCATGCGCGATGACTTCAATTCAGAGGGATGAGTTGAAACAATCGTAGCGACTCGAAACATGGCAAGTGCATGTAATTGTGATGACATCAGTTATACATAAAGTTGTTGCGGACTAGCGATCGTAGACGTGTAAATATATTCCATTAGTGTTTATAAATAAACCCACCTGTCACATAGCGTACAAGATTCCTATGTACATCTGTGAATTTTCATACAACATACGAGAATAGATAAATAATCGAGTATGAGTCACGACGTTTGGCAGTGGATCACCGTGTCGTGGCCGCAGTTCTGGGGCGCGTTCGTTGCTCCAAGTGCGGTTTCGATAACTAGATATCTTTCAGCCTCAGGCCTCGGCCATTGTTCAATTATTTATGCCCATGATAACATACAAACTCGTAAAAAAAATGGTATGTGGTGCGATTGATTTATGTATGACTGTGACCCCTCATCAATATTTATGGATATTAGGTATGTTTACTAACTTTTGTTTTATGCTCACATGAAGTCCTAAAGCAAGCTCGTTTATATAATCTATCGCCCGCTAAAGTTAGCTAAGGATGAGTTTATATAAACAAGAACCCGACCGTAAAACAGCACATGAATACACGAGCTAACTGTAAGTACTACGTTGGCGTCTTGGCCTTACAGACGTTTATAGTGTTTTTAAAACTTTAACAAATTATATTTATAACCTTATGCTACTTCTTCCTGATCAAACTTCCGTATTTAATGTAATGCTTTGTACTGAAACGGATTGCCCCAGGTTTCTTGGGTCGTAATAGATGTATCGTATACATCACGAAACTAAATTTTTACAAATATTACCATTTTATATATTAAAATTGCATAAGGTCAAACTCGTCCACGTTATGTTGGTTCGTTCTGATTCAATCAGTATCGTTTTATGACTCGCTACAATATATTACGACTGTGTGATCGAGTGAATGGTTTTATTTATTAAAATATTTATCGACGATGTAATAAAATATTACGTTACTGTCACAGCGGCGATTAAAATTTTAAGCAGTCTTACTTAGCAGTGAAGACGAAATGTCTTATAATATGCAAATCACCTTCAAGTTTTACCCCTTGAATTCTGGCGTTAAAGGTCGCATTCTCCTCGAGGGACGAAGGGGACTTCACAAGTTCATATATCATTAAATTACTAGGCGCCACCCTCATAAAATTTTCCCCTGAGCATATTCTGTGTCCCTGAACATGTTAAGTAGTGACCTAGTGACGTCAGCGTCCAAACGGGTATGAAATGCGTCTCCAAATCAAGAAGCGCAACGGAATTGTACTTGTAATAATTTTAATCAACCAAGAGTGCTCTCAATGTCTGCGGCTTTATGTCAAACGTCGATGTATCGTGATAAATATATGTAGACATCACTATCATAGACTTCATCGCCACTTACCATCAGGTGGGATTGTTGTCAAGCATTAACTTATTTTATTTAAAAAAATAAAAAAGAAATTAATACAAACTCTATTGGAAACTGACTCAAACAACACATGGACGAATATTTTATTACATGTGTGTGTCTGTCTGAGAGTGTGTAATTTCGTATCTTATGCATGACACACAAACCTATTTTACAAGAGAAAAACTTGCAGTATGTTTAAGAATGCAGAGTACAGAATCTTTTTACATAAAAATGAGTGAAGAATATTTCTCCATCATATGGGAGAGAGAATTCAGTTATTACTTTGGTAGTGAAACCAATAAACTTTTATCGTTTAATACCTCAAATTGTTTATTACATTACAACATGTAGAATTATTAACAGATATTTTGTTCATATAATATTCAGTATTTTATAAAAATGTTTTCAATTCACTGTTGTAAAAAAGTATGTTGGACAAATAATAAAGTAAGACTTCTACATTAATATAATTATCTGGCGAATGTTAAAATTAGATTGTGGAAGTAATATATCTTGTAGTTGTACCAATACGCGGGTATTCTTATAAAAAAAAATAAAGTAATAACATTAGTATTTCTCACAATTCATACCATACATAGTTTATTTAGTGTTTGAGCAATTTCCTCCCAAACAGCATTCCTAGTTACATAATGTTTGTATTGTAACGTAGTTAAAGTACGTTTAATTTCAGCGTTAACTCAAGAAATGTTCACACACTTTTTACGGAAAGCACTGCGTCGCACGACGTTCGACGCACGACGTGCACGAGAATCCCATTTATTTATGAGTACAATAGTAAATTAGTTTACTAATACAACCATACATCGTGGTTTTATAATACGCTTCAGAATATTACATGCTCCATTTTTTACAACAAATTATTTAATATTTTCATTCAGTTATAATTTCTAGTTCACAAAAGTGTTTTACACTAAATCTTCTGATTTCTAAACTGTGACAATCGTAAGACAACTTGGTGCAACACTGCACGGCCCCATGTACCACGTCCATGTAGCCGGCCCTATATTAGATGTATGAAACCGAGAGAGTGAGTGCCGGTGTATCACGGCACGCAAATATATTTCTAGCCTTTTTTTATTAAAATGTCTTTTATGTACAGAGAAAATGTCTGTAGCGAAAAACGAAGGATGTAAAAAAACCAAATGTGTATTTTGTTCGAGCAAAGGTTGTGTTTTTAGCATAACTCGCGGCGATATACACTTACCGTCACGTAGCATGACGTGATCAAACATTAGGTAGTCAGTTGTTGAAATAATCATCACAATTCAAAATAGGCCCGGTCAGCCGGCCGGATTTGGGTGACAGTCAGAGCCGGAGTTCTTTGTTGGCTAACTAGGCTTCAGCCTAGGGCCTCAAGATCAAGAGAGTCTATATTCAAATTGTTCAAATGAAAATGACACTTTTCTAAAAACACTCAACCGAAAATAAGTAGAAATTATACGGATATGACTAATAAACAACATAAAAATGTAGGAAAATATTGAAGTTCCTAAAAAAATGTCTCCTACGATACCGACGTTCAAACCTCTAGCTAGACTACCGATCTAGTAAAGAGACAGATCATTACTAAAAATAAATTTAAATGCATCACGAGCATATTTTAAATCGGTAATTTTTCATTCAATTACCTGTTTTCGCATACACATGTTAGCATAGTTTCTGTAGTATTGTGTAGTTTGTAACTCATTTAATTCTTTGCAACGGAATTTATTAATATGCACCTATTAATATAAATCTTCGTATCATTAAGTCATTAGCACGATAATACCGGCCTTAGAACTCAGTGTTTTGAGATCATTCTGACGCGTGGTATGGTCACGTAAATCTTTACAATTGTATAAGTATAAATAATTCTATCATCTTATATCGATATTTATATCTTCGCAATTTTACATAGAACAACCTTAAATAAAAGATTAATGTCAGGCAAACTGATACTCTAGTGTTTTATGTGAAAGTCGTTTGACCGCACGGAAGACTTCAGTTCGAATACTTCACGCGCTTGTAATTTTAATTTATAAGCGTATTAAAAAAAATTACCCCTTGTTTCGGTGAAGGGAAACGTGAGAAAACTTGTATGCTTGTGAGTTTTTCATAATGTTCTAGAAAGTGAGTGAAGCTAGCCAAATCGTACTTTGAGACCGTGCTATCATCATGGCCTTTACAGATAAATTGGTCTCCGGGTGAGCGGAGACACGAGACCATCAACGGAACAGATATTATTTCACTAATACGGGCAATGATATCACGACAGACAATAGTTGACTGACTGGGATCATTATTAAAAATATAATTAGGTTTTCTCAACAAAGATTTGTTATCTTCCTGCAAAGGAATTCTGTTTACTAATAACTACTTGACCCGACAGACGTTTTACTGATATATATTCAAAATCGCAGCGCCACCTACTGGGTCCAACTGTTAATCTAAACCATCCAAGGACGCATTTAATCACACAAAAAAGTTCATAACAATTAGTCCAGTCGTTCGTCCAGAGGGG
This sequence comes from Megathymus violae, assembly GCA_003671415.1. Taxonomy (NCBI): domain Eukaryota; kingdom Metazoa; phylum Arthropoda; class Insecta; order Lepidoptera; family Hesperiidae; genus Megathymus; species Megathymus violae. The sequence continues at coordinate 2,584,314 of PDGT01000052.1, forward strand.
CTCGCATACACGCACAAGATAATTTTATATATACATAGATAATAATTAACAGTTCATTATGTCAACATTATTTATTTATTATCGTTATTTTCTTCTGTGTCGGCCTGCCACAAAACTTGAGTTCGCCACACAAAGTTTGTAACTATTGCCTTTGGTTGAAGAATTTTGAATTGCTACAATCAAGGAGTAATTTCCGTTTGAAGCTTATAGGGCAGTTCTTAAATTTAAAAGTTAGACAACGAACTTTCCTTATAGATGTTCCATTGTGCCATGACGTACTTTAAGAAGCGAGTCTATTGTTTCCTTCTTGACCAACAACGTATTGGTGAGGTTAATTTTTCCATTTCAGCGCGCGGCGTTGATTATTATCAGGTTATTCATTGACTGTTTAGTAAAAAAACAATCCTGAATAATAATTCTGTAGGTATCATGAATATGCACCTATAAAAATGGAACAAGAAATAAAAAAAATAATGCTTACGCCGCACACTTACTGGGTTTTCTTGTGTCGTGAGTAGCATGGACATACGCTATTGGGACATCCGAAACTACGGATTGGGTTATTAGCCACATAATATAAATGTCTAGCTTGCCCAGGTTTGAACTCTGGATCCGTCCAGACGAGGTGACTTAAAATTACAGAATCGTTTACTATTTTTTGCACATTGTGCTCATAACGTATTTTATGTAGATATTATCAAAGCTGGTCCTCGCTTGGTTTCGCCCACTGCGCAGAGTTTATTGTATTGCGTTGCCTTTATTCGTCTATGCCCAATGACACCGGTCCGGCTTCTTTATAAAGACACGGATCATTTCCGTAACTGTCCTTGTTCTTCGTGTGGACCTTCAGTGCGTTAATTACGTTTCTTACAATCCACGTATCTCGATTATATATCATCATTATTATGAAATTGATTTCGAGATCGTTACTGTAAAATTTAATACAATCATTGATACACTTTTTTTTTATTGTCACCGTTTTAACAATTAAATCAAAATCTGAATAAAGTTGATATTTTGTGAACTGAAATATTTTCTTTTGCATTATAATAATTTTAAAATAACCTAACAGTAGTAGAAGACCTCGATGACACCTTACTAGAAAGGTAAAAAATACCGCCTGTTAGTTTTGTTATTCATATATGTTTAACGCATAAATGGATGACAAAACTCATCTCAGTCTAATTATGAATTACATACACAAGCGTGTGACTGACTCGATTTCCTGTAGACGAGTGAAGGATGCATCGAGAACGAAAATACAAGCTCATTTGACACGCATATAGCGTAATCACATTATAAATATTCGAATAGGAACACCAGAATATAAAGAACCACTTACTCCCTTATGAATAATCAAAAAATCAACGGTAGTAACATAAAGTGTCAGGGGACAACTTGAGCTGGTCGTCGTGTGGGATATTTTTAGCACCGGTTATTTTGAACCTTACGTAGGTGGTGTTATGTGTCACTGCCGCTTACAGCTATTCCCCGCTATCGTTAGTCATTTTTGGTGTTGGCATCGCTTGCAATAAACATTGCGTAGTTTTTAAGGCATAGATTTGAGTTGCCCAAAAATATTATGGTAGTACTGTGCTGTATTCCGTGCTTCGTGTTGAAATTTCTTTGGGTTCGCTGGCAAGTTCATCTTCAATCCACATAATAGGTTGTGTAATCATATCATTACATGTGGATTTAGACTTCAGCATCGAATCCGTACTTAATCACATTATACGTGATTATCAGGCGGATCAAAGATTTAACTAAACGTTTTTTTTTAGAGAATCGCTATTAGATATGATTTTATTACTATTATCGTGCGGTTTTCCCATCAATTCATTTTTATTCTACGATTCAACCGTATCATTCCTTAACTCAATAAATAGTCCCCACTTTTAAGCCACGTCGTCTTATACACCATCCATGATCTGTCTGTTCCTCTTCCCTTGTGCCTTCACAATTTAGGCAACATCGTCTTTTACACCATCCATTCATCTCCGGTGATTATTGAAGTCTGTATCAAATATAATCAATATATTTTTACTATTTGCTAAAAAATTTAACACGGCGTTAAATCTTGACTTGTCTGTCCTATTGACGTCACTTTTAACATTGTTTCAGGGTAAATCATCATGGTAATGGAAGCCAATCCAATTGCTGAAAAACGCACAGATGGTAAATATGATTTCAGTTCTGAATAAATGATATCAAATTCATTTAGGGACAAATTGATGAATGGTGAAATTTTTTGATTTTTCTTTTCATTTGACGAAAATGCATGCTTACACGTATATTACCTTTGAACACGTCTTATGTAATACCACTTTGTAATACACATTCTTTCAATTATTAACTTTATTGTTATTACTAGTGGCCCGTCCCGACATTGTTCGGGATCAACAATTAATTACAATCAAGTGTATATTACCACTTGATTTACAGTCAATGTCCATCAGGAATAATATACCTTTCAAATGGTAAAAGAACTTTTCAAATAGATGCCGCGGTTCCGGAGATTATCTTCCGTATACACACAAACTCACAAAATTCGCACTCTCTCTTTTTTTAATGTTAGCATAGATATTGTTTAGTATATCGGTTAGCTTCAGTTACGAGTGTGGAGTCAGTCAGCCAATTAGACCCGAAACATCCCCGAGCCGGCCCCTATTTCCTGTTTCGATCACGGTCAGTAGTTCTGTAACGCCACGCCGCGCCGCGCCGCGTCGCACCGTCCGCCACAACAGACACTCGGACAGGCTCTACTACACAGTGTGGATAGAATGTCGTGTAGGTACTTAGATGGCAATATTGGCGAACCAGTTAACATTCTACGTTTGGTGTATCTATCTGGTAATGATTAGTTAAAGTTTTGAAATTAGCTTTACGCATTTAAATTAACGCACAGTGGTATATTATATTCCATATGGTCAGTTACTCGCTTTGCTAGAGTTACGATGGATGGATTTCTCGACAGTTTTTTTTAAATATAAATGTCAATGTTTTATTCAAATAAACCTTCCGGGAGAAGAAACTAGAATTTCTAACATGATAATAAAAACCGCATGAAATGCGTAGTTTAACGATAAAATGTAGGAAATTACTGAAAGACAATTAACCTTTTTTTATTATTTCCTCTCGATCATGCTATTTGCGCAACATCTTAAAACTGCGGTCTCACCCACGCGGAGCCCGAGTTCGAATCACATCGAACAGATTGAAGATTGTTTTTAAGTAATATGCGGATTAAGAATTAAATTTTTCAGTAGCGGCCATCTATCACAAGACAGACCGCATCCAAACTTATGCAGCTCGGTCGAACATTAACGATAAACACAAAATGACTGAACGGTAGCCATAAGAGGAGTGTACTGCGCCGTCAAGCTATTACTCATAGCTTCACACTGATAAAGTCCATGTCTATCACTCTGAATGAAATAAGAACGAATTTCATGAACAATTCCATGGATTTTCATTTGGTTTTTACTAATAAGTACATTTATGAGAGAGGTTCAAGGTGCATGGGATAATCATGAAAATTTGGTAAAACTCCTGATAAAAACGAAAAAAAAAATTATTTCCAGTATGATTACATTTATTTTTGAATGTAACCCATCAAGTGAATGAATGAAATAATTTTTATTCGAAGATGGATTTTACAAATATTTTTCGAACGTCAAACTATGCCATCGCTTCAACAAATTCCTACCCTGAGTGATCCTGGAAGAAGAAGCGGTAAAAACTCCCGGGCAGTTTTCATATTCACATTCCAGTCGAATGTATGTATCCTAATTTCAGACGTAGGATGACCGATAAACTATTTAGGACAGCAAGGTATATTGCAGCGGCGCACCTTTCCCTGATATAGACGAATTGGATTGGATAGCACCTCTGGTTATCTAAGCTGATTATAAGTAGCAAAATAACTAAATGTCAATATTGCTACCGGAGAAAAGGGGGTCAAATTTACAGATAACAGATATTTTATATTAGAGCATGACTCATTGTTTATTTAAACACGTTAACATTCAGTAACGATAAAGAAAAATGAACCATGCGATTATTTAGACTTATATCTACATATATATAACAGAACAGATTTGGCTTTGAAATGAGTTCAGTCATAATGTGGAATTACTCATTTGAATCCTGAATGGAGGCAGTATATCTTTATTTATACAGTAGCTTCCCGCTCCGACTTAGTTCGGGTTCAGCAATTCTTTTGCTCATCTGAAATAACGTACCTTTCAAATGATAAAATATTTTTTCAAATAGGTGGCGCAGTTTCGGAGGATACCTTCACCACATACACAAAATTACAAAATTCTCTCTCTCTCTCTTTATTATATTAGTATAGATACATATAAGAGTAATTGTTGGTAACTTTTTTAAGTATTTTGTGAAATTTTTAACGACGTGACTGATTCGAGTCATATTCACACAGTATATGTATTGGTTTTGCCGATTCAATTGTTCATAGCTGTTCTAGCATACGGCAATTGGCGCTTTAGTCATCTTATTATATCTTTATGAAAGTTCTCTGTCTTTCTATTTAGAAGCTTGTGACTTTTTTACGCGAGAACAATGAGTTCTATTATTATTATTATTTTCTATAAAGATTCGTAACAATAGTTTGATAACAATAGGTAGCTTGGAATACCGGTGAAAGAAATTTAAGTAGATAATAATAATACATGATGAGATCTGTGGCCCTAGTTGGAGAAGGGAGGTGGTGTAGAAGCCATAGGATAGGTTTTATGAAAAGATCCCCCAAGCTATCGACGTTTTACTGAACTACGATTAGGAATGGTCCTTGTTACTTCCATTAGTTAGTATTAGTGGCCAACTGTAAGGCACGATTCGTTTCGTTATTCAGGACCCCTAAAGCGTACTATATTTCACTGCTTTATTATAGATCAGTGGAGAGTTTCATGACCTACCCAAATGTCAGAAGTTTTAACACCGCCGAAAGGCCTTCGACATGACTTAACGACTGCTATCTGACAATAATAATCGTGACTGACGACTTCACGTGCCCTACGAAGCAGGAAGCACATGCCTTACGAAGCTCCAACATTTTGGTCACTATCAGCCACGCATGTCAATACCGACGACGCCTGCAGTTCCATAACCAAGTCGATTAGTCAATATCGACAGAAGCCATCCGACTATGATCGCTTCAATTTTATTTAAACGCTATAAGCGCTTCAATTAGATTTGGGGTACAGCCTTCTTAAGTGAATACGGCGACTTCAGATGAGTATTGCAGGTATTGATAAGATAATCACTTAGAACTTCCACTTCTAACTCGTGATGATGTGAATATATTAAATTCGTCGCAAAGCTAAACATATGACCAGTTGAACATATAGCGAGCGGATTGTGATAATTCGTACTCAATACTGAAACTTCCATCAGCATTATTTATACCGTGCTCGAAAGCCGTATTCCCAAGCCCAATGCACGCGGAGAGAGGTTGCCCTAAATCTATGCTCTATAAATATTGAAATGGTGCATTCGTGTAGACACTCGTCTCAGTTGAGTCGGGGTGTGGTTAAAATTACTTTCTAGTCGGTTAGCTATTTTAAACATTGTTGTTTTTACACGTAGAAAAAAATTACTTCATCATTAATTATTTTATATTAAATAACTAAAAAGTAAATTAAGTACAAATACAGTTTATAGTAAATTGATCGCGTAATTTGTCCTAAAAGTAGTATTGTACTATAAAAAGTGGACCAATAAGTCCTGAAACTCAGGAAGAAGTACTATAAGAGCTATAAACTAAAGAACTCTCAAGAAATACAGAAAAGTTGTACCAAAAAAAAAATATATGGGACTCGTTAAACGAAATACTCTTCCCGGTTACCTTTATTATACTTCACTTGAATAAAATGATGAACTCTGTAACACTAAGTCTCAAACGCGCTGTTGTCGCAGATGGCTCTTGAGAAAGACCTCAGATAGGTCCGAAGATATTCAGACGAATCCGACTAAATTACGACGTGAGTAAGCCGGTATATACCAGTAGTTTTATAACAATAATTTCGTACACGGTGGTATTGCGTTAACAAAATAATTTCTTCCCAATCACTACGCACACAGTATGGAAGGGGTCATAGCTCTGTTGCATGTATCAGTATCAACCAATCACGCAATGTACTCGTACCTAACTTGGAGTGTTGTGTCGTATGTGCGTGTTGTGTGAGTGTGTGAGCCTCCGTAATTAATTTGAACGCATGCCTTCTTTATAATTTTTAAACAAGGTCCTAATTTAGTTTTAATCTGTATTTTGATATTGAAATAGGTTTTGGTGTTAATGTGAATCTTGTAAATTGTATAGTTTGTTAGTGAACTGTCTAGATTAAACATCTTTAACTATAATTAACGATCTATATGTAAAATGTTCTTTATTTAGTTATTTTATTTATTGAAAAAAAATGACATTCGTTAAAGACAATTACTTAACAGAAAGACGGAAAGTATTATCGACATAATGTCGAAACTAAAAAAGCAAGAAATACGTGATTTTTTACATAACACTCGCTAAAACCAATTCATTTGTGTAAGTAACTATAGTACTTATTGATATTATTATTATTATATTTGTAATCAAATGTTAGTATTAGATGTATATTACGAACGTCAAACGTGACAAGACGTTAATTGCGTCTGAAGCTAAACAGTTATTTGGTGACCAAAACTGTAGGAGGGGCTAGTAAACAATAGTGCAGCACATCCCACACTAACTTTGATCGCGTGTACTTATACTTGACATGAGTCGACAAGCAAACATGCTTCTATTAATAATGAACTAAATATTATTACGTTTAATAAATTCGTGCATTTCAGTTGTATTGATATATGTAAGTTGTCACAATTCTTAAAATTTGGTTATTTTGCAAAGCAATGTCTCCTAAAGAATGAAAACTATGAAAACTTGAACTTTTCTTTTCAAAGTTGTCTGTTTGTTCATTAAAATACTTGAAAAAAAACTGGGTGAAATTTATTTTCGAAAATTCTTCTCTGTTTGTGTTCGACTCCCAACAATCATGCAAAAACATTTTACTCAATTTATGAACTGTCATAATTATGTTACATCAGAATGTATTAATTAAATGGGACGGGAATTCAATTTTAACATTTGCTTCGCAGTCTCATAATTGCATGCTCTGAACGGGTATTATTTAATCTTCAAATTAAAGTCACTGATAAAATACAGAAAAACCACAATAAAGAGATCATTAAAAGCGACCGACTTCTCGTATTCATTGCATGTGATCGGCCGAGTTAAGCAACTTCGAATATTTGGTGGTATCACCATTAGTAGTAAATATTCTCGACTACATTCGTGCTTCAGAGATTGCGTTAAGTCGGCGGTAGCGTAAAAACTTTGGCCAATTACGTTGGCTGTAAATCCTTTCATCGATCAGAAAGAAAAACCCTCGAAAGTGGGCCGCTAATGGATGTAATTCAAAGGTAGGTACGATTCGATTGTCCCCGCTGATTCGTTTCACCGCAGTCACCGGAAGAACGATCGGCTATCGTGTTCTGTGCTCGCTCCACCGATCGTATTGTTTGCTGCCATTGTAGCTCATTGTTTACAAGCCACAATGGTTTAGACCCGCCATGTGAGAATAGTATTTCTTTAGACATCTTAACGAAATGAATCGTTAATGACTTATTTCACGAACTCATTAGGCCATTGTGGTGGCTGAGACTTTTGCTCAAAATCTTTATACAATCGTCTCTTTAAGTTGTTAGTGATTACTTAACAACTGTACGACTTGGCCAATTAAGAATATTTATCAATGTATCTGTTTTGTCGATTTTTTATTGTAGTATCTGATAAGTTTAGCCGCAGCTATTAACAAATTGTATACATAAACCAAAACCATTTCCGCGCAGGTTAAAACCTATATGAAAATTGTGTTGTCTTAAAAGATGTGCTGAGGAATTTCTTTCACCGTTTCTTCTCCTTAATGTTAAAACACCTTTTCGAAACGGTAGTAGAACCAAAACATGACATGTATAAGTGTATTTACAGAATATCTAAATGGTTGAATTATTTTGAATTTGAAAAGTTTTAGTGCACAAAACTTATTTCTTTATAACTTATTATCGATATAAATCCAATCAATAATTATTTAACATTCATTGTGATTCAATGTCGCGTCCCTATTTAGGAAACTACAAAATGTCATACGTCAGTCAATGTTTCTTTGTTGGACCACATACTATTGTAGTAATTTAATTATCATCTACCAACCTCTACATATTCATAAAAAATATTGTACTGCCTCACAATCTTTCTATTTTTATTTTCACACGTACCTTCTTTGTCATCAAATAAAAATGCCGAAAAATAACTCTTGAAGTGGGTCGTCTCATGAACATATAACAACTTTATGCACATTGAAATGGTTCATTTTCTTTTTATCTATATATCAACTCTCGATGCATTTATTATGATTTCATATTCATAAATGTGTAATATCAGAATTTGATTCTAAATTCCAAGTTTACCGTTCGTTTGGATTTATTGACTTAGTTTTATCTGAATTAAGCTAAAGCAACTTACGTCTATCGATCTTAACGTTATATTCCAAAGTACACACATTCTCAGGTCAAAATCTCACAGCTTAATAACCACAGAAATGTAACATTCTAATATGTTTGTTAATAACGCATTACGAAAGAAATCTCAATTCACAAAAATCTTACAAAGGTACTCTGAACGCATAACACTTGTGATAAAGTATGTCATACGATACAAAATATTTTACGGGAAAAACAATACGGCATCTTATCATTGTTCGCGTTGTGATGAAGATAATATATTTAAACACATTGCAAAATATCGTCAATTCGACCAAGTTGGTATCTAACAGTAGATGTAAATGGTTGTGAATGGCTTGATGACTGGATTATTAAATTAGCATTAATCTGCTTTAAAAATCCGCGAACCCAATATGCTATATGCGTATATGTACATTTAACCTTTAGACATTCTTATATACCATCATACATAGTGCTCGCTGATTGGAAAGTAAAGAACAAATGTTCTTTACATATCTTTATTTGTTGGTTGTTAAAAAATAAAATTAATAATATACTAGGAGTAGGATCAAATAGGAACCATTTGACACGAGATTAAGAAGAAAAGAAGTTTAATAATAAACTGATAATAAGTTTTCTCAAAGCAGGGCCTATAGTATGGACTTTGAGTTAAGTCATAGATTCTTTATTTTAAATCATAACCTATAATGCAAACTTAGCATTGAGTTCAACGCTAGTATCAAAATAAAAAAGTATCATACGATATTTCACCACGAAAATCGGGTGCGAGCCACGGCATTCCGAGGCGCGCGCAGGATTTGAACGTAGGTCTACGCGGAGGAGGGAACCGTTTTATAATGTACTAGGCTATTAAATTATTTTAATTTTAATTAATACTTATTTTAGGCTATTAAAGCATAACGAAAACAATGACACAATTGAGTCTGCAAACCTCGTAGCCAAGCAGTGTTATGTTTTAAGTAATCATCTAATTTGTAATAACCTTTCTTCATAAGAATACTATTAACGTGAAGTTTTAACTTACAGTATGGCATTTCCGTCAACTCTGACGAATTTTTTTTTAAATATACACACATCCACGCATGTAAAAGCCACCAATTTTGTGAACTCTGAAATTTGCAACAATCAATTTGACGTTATTCCTAGTATTAATGTTGTGGACAACATAGTGATTAAGAAAACTCATTATATTTTTGAACGTATATAATTTTATCTAAAATGTATTGTGATGCAACAGTTAACATATTAATTTTTTTAAAATATCGTTTCCGAAGGGTTCCGACCATCGAACTATACTAAATATTTAAATCAAAACCGCTGCTATGATGCAGCCTGCTGAGCACCGAACGAGATAATGTCATTATATTCTGATGAATGTTGCTAGGCTCTGTATTATCCTGTTAATTTTCAACGTTATTAGTGCAGTAATAGGGTCCTTTATCTACCTGGTTAGCTATAACCAACAGTGAAATATGTTGACGTGTGTCGATTGTATGTTGGATAGCCTGTAGGTAATAACCGGGTTCCGCGCTTCCGTCCTCATTGGCAAAACGTCGATGGTGTCCTTTATCCATACCATCAAGTGGCCCGCCTGCTTGTGTTCGTCCTGAAATTACTGACCTAGATGTACCTTATGGTATAATGGGACTCAACAAGACGTACAAATGGCTGTCACCGGGTGTACGCTCCGCTGCCCCGGGTATCGTTCAGCGTTTTGATCACATCCTGTATTCAGTGAACAACGGCGCTCCCATTATATTTTGTCGGTCAATGAACTTTATTTTAAGTATTATACTTTCCGAAATTGGTAAACTCAACCTTATCTACTATAAGTAAGTGATTCATTATTCTTTATCTCTCAGCACGAGCTTGTCATAACATAATAATTCTATATTAAATTTGAGAACCCAAATGCACAAAATTAGGTTACGTTGACGTCATTTATTCAAAATAAATCGCCATGTGTTTACTGTATATCTTATTAATCACATTTCAAGCTTTAGTATATTTTTAGAAATATTTTTGTAGAATAGTTTAAAAACAAATTCCCTGTTTCCCTGTCTGATTCTATGCTTGATCCTGTTTAGCTACCTAATTGATTTGCGCGTAGTTTTTACAACTATATTACGTTATGGTGACGATGGCTTCCGGTAAAACGTGAATAGGATTTTTCTAAATTGGTGCGCTTTGCCATCTCAGAATACATCGCCTCTTACCATCAGGTGGAATTGTAGTCAAGCCATTTAGGTAACTTCTTTTGAAAGATTAATATGTACATGTGTTTATTTATGTTATATTAAAAGATAGTAGAGTAATATCTTACAAAGGCTTTCGTCTTGCAAAGCAAGCGAGAAGACACCAGTTTCAAATTACACAATGTTCCCATACATTTTTATTAATATGAAACGTATCGTTTTCCAGTTATTTGATAGTGATAGGAGATTTTCGCCGGCACTGTTCTGCAGCATGTGCCTTCTCCCGTGTTGCTTCTTCAACCGTGAATCCGTGTATATTCAACCAATCCTACAGAATTGACAATTATATAATGAATAACGTGCCTATATCAGTTTCAAGGGCACATTTCCGAATGAAGAGCGTTGTGTTCGTTCTCAGGGTTTGACGTTCTCACATTACCATAGCCATGGGTTGTTTGACCACGTTGCGGACTAGGTAGGCCGCATTATCGTTGGCTACTTTCATATTAATGAACAAAAATTAACATCTTTTACAATGTGTAAAGTAAAAGCAGTTCCATACAATACGAACACTACTGTTGTCGAATATAGAAAAATTACAAAATTAATAAACTAGTTACAAAATAAAATAGCTTTTAAGTTAGCTCTAGATGCATAAATGTTTCATCACACCATCGCGGATATTCGAAACGGTATAAAAATATCGCTGCACCTGGCAGTAAGTATTAGTGACAAAAATATCCAAGTTTGAATCGTGATTCAAACGCACGTCACAGGAATGGATGAATGCGTGACGGCATCCGGATTTTTGTGTCAAATACTGATGCATCAGTATCTGCTAAATAGACGGTATTATTACAGTGTATTGTAATGTATATATATTAACAAGTGAAAATTAATTTTGCACCCCTTTTTCCCCCCTCTTTTTGATATTCGATTTTTTTCTTGTTTGTCAATTTACGAGTTTCAGTGCTATAAATTTTTAAAAAATTACATTTATATTTGTTTGGATTTTGAGCACTAGGCCCTACGAGATCTACTACTTACACCAATAAACAATGCAATGCTTACACTAAGTAATTCAATTTGAGAAATAACATGATTTTAATGATAGAAAAGGCATTCTTTCTGCTTACGTTAATACGTAACCAGTACACTAGTAATACCTTTGGACAAAGAAAAATACATTTAGGTTACGAGATAACTGTAAACGACCAGAAAACTCTTTCGTTTATTAACACTCCCTCCGCAGCTGAATTGTACTTACTCGTGCCTTAAAATTGCACCTGTATTTTTCATGCGCAATGATTGGTGGACTCGTGCCAGGGAAGAACTTAACATGTCTTTGTATTTGCGCTTATATTTTCTTGAAGTGTATGCATGCAGGCCTAATTATATCGTCGTCGTCAAACAGAACTACGGTCCTATAAAAATACCATAAAATTAACACCATCAGTCATAGGTACATTGTTAATCATTAATTTGGAATATCAAGCTTTATTCGTTTCAACATCCTTCTTACTAAAACATAATTACAGAAAGCAACTTGTTTCAGAACAGTACTAGCGGTAGAACCGCGTAGTGGTGTGCCTTTAATGAACGGTTTACATATGTTCTTTCCTTTCTATAACATAAAAGCTTATACCATTCATAAACTTAGAACTAAGAGACTTTGTCTTGCTTTATGGCATATTAGAGGAATTGTTCACAGAGAGAGTGCACAGTGCAACACTGAGGCCCCGGGCGGGCGGCGACGTCATCACTCAAGAAAGGTCCATGAGCAACCTCGACCTCACGATGCCGTACTCCGCGCCATCCAACCTCGTTCTCACACCGGCACCAGAATGTAAGAACCAGATTTTTATCGAGCCTTTGTTTTTGGTTATAACAGTTGGTAAAACAACAGTCTGATCGTTATAATTAATGGTCACCGCAGTTAACATCTACCACATGTAGATCAACACTAGAGGCGTTACAGACACGTTGTGAGCCAAGAAGCAGATGGTGAAGGCATTTAACACTTCGAGCACTATTATAATTCAATTCATGAACTTGTTAAGTACAATACAGACATAATAAATGTTGCAATAGTAACCGACCGTGCAAAATCAATAAAAATACCAAGGGTATTTCATTATTAACAAAGTTTTCCAGCAGGTGACCGTTTCCACCAAAACGTGGCTCATAACATGATAATTGCACAGAATTACAAAGCTTAGAAATTATACCCACGTTATACACAAACCACTGCAACATTGTTTCAAATGAATCACGTTAAAAAGGGATCGTGACCCAATTGAGAACAGAATAACATTACACGCCACCGTTGGAGAGCTCCATTAACATCGCTGTACGTAATGTAGCGTAATGTTTACTCTCAATAGTTCCCCCGCATACATTCGTATCGTGTTGGCGCATGTCCAAGCCGCGAGAGGTGACACTGATGTCTTGAAACTGCTTCTGCGTTTCATGTTCACGCAACTGAAGCCGTGTATAAATCGCGTGGTAAAGAATATTGGATGAAGACGATTTGATGGAGATCAGAATTTCAAGTCGCATAGAGAATTCAGTCTCTTTTAGTTTTTGGATTAGACTCTACGTTGTTCAAAATTAAAAATGGCTAGTGCAGTTTCTCTTAGAGTGACAGTTTTCGTCGCAGTTATAATTGATTGCAACAATTTAATTCCTCACAACGTCGAAAACTTCCTCATCGCTATCGAAATGTTACACTGTCTGATTGCCTGAATGGCTGTTGGCTCCAACAGCAAGCGACGATGGATACTGGCGGTTTTCGGCCTTGTCTCCTAAAAGAATGTGACTTAAATTAAAAAAAAAGTGAATTTTTTTCTATTCATATTGTTCCCATTAGAATTGTTGTAGAACTTGTCTAACTGGGAAAAATATTTTTTAATATTGGGTAAATCGATAAATTGTACTAATCGATTCCAACAAATCATAAATATCTTTTGCCTATGTTTAGTCTTTACAATAAAATGACAAATAAGTTTATACTTACATTCTTATTCATTAATTAGTTATTTAATTATGTAATAATATATTTCCATTACGTATTTATTATAGTTTTGTTTTTTTTAATATAGATAATCATTATCGATAATTGATCGATATAGGCATGAAAATATAACTTTTGACTTGAGGTTTGTTAACTGAGGACCACGGCTGTCAAACCATTATTCCGTTATACCTACTTATAGCTAGCTACCTTATATCAACGTTATTTTTTATTGTTTTATTGTAAAATGACATTAATAAATGGACATTAATTATTAACTAACTTGTTTTGATGCTTATTCTTCTAACTACTATCATTTTATACATTTTTATAAAAATATAACCTCATATAGTTGTCAAATATTCATCTGGTCAGTGGTGTCAATGACCTTCGAGTAGGGTGAATAAAAACTCTCATAATGACTGACAAGTTCTAGGAAAAAGTTACTGGTATATATTAATTTTTATTATAAGCTATTAAAACGATTATAAAAATATCAATGTAAGTATTCAGGCCGAACACAAAGGTAAACCGCCAGTCTCCTTTCCTTGTAATTAGCTATGTCATAAACGAAAGGGTTTCGTAGTTAAGAATACAATAATTGAATTGCAATTGTTAAATATGACATTTTGTAGTTTTTAAGCTATAAATTTAAACGAATAATGGATATAAAGAAATTTGACATTAGGTTAGGTCACCTTGAAGTTACATTAACCTCTCGGAGCGACCTTTGACTCGTCGCCATAAGGGTGATACATTTGCCTTGTCACTGTAGCTATTTTATATAAGTCGGACAAGTTAAGGTGAAGGTAACTACATTCAATATTTACGCAAACGGTAATGTGTAATTATTTATGATTCTGTTGGGATTATAAAAATCAATAAGAAAACTAAAGAGAATACGAAGTCTGTGTGACTGTCCCAAAATGATTCTGTCAGAAATAATTTAAAATATCTATATGGTCTATGGATGAGATTTTAGATGTTGTTCTTATTTCAAATCCAATAGTAGGTACCGATTCATGATATCTCTTGGGAAAACCTCTTGAAAAACAACATGTATTTAATACAATGAATCATTATATTGTGTATTACACATGAATATGAATGATAATTCTTACGAAAATTTTTTGTCTATTCATCATTCAAGTTTTTTTTAAAGTGAATATGTTATCTTCACTGCGATAGTGTTGTGACCAGCTATTACACTCTGAGTGATAAATATACACATATTATATTACAATATGTAATGTTTACAAGTTAAAGATAACGAGTTTAGGTTGATTAGATTTAATTAATGAGAGAGGTATAGTGTTGATATTTCAAAAAGCCGGTTAAAGCAATACAGTCAAAGTTGGTTTTGTATGAATTTTATGAAATGAAAAAATATATGTGTGTGTGTGAATGTTTAAATTCCATGGTGAACGCAATATATTAAATTTTGAAGACGTATTAATTAAGCTCATTGAGCTAGTATTACCACTCGTTTCACCGTTACATTCAGTTGTAGTCACGGCATTTGTGAGTTAAATATTTTTCAGCTGATATTGAATAAAAAAAATTCGTTCTCGTAACAATCGATAGATAGATAAATCCTAGTGTGTTAAGAATCAAATTAAAAGAATACGTACAAGAAACAAAGACGGCGGAATATCGACTTTGTTTCATATCATTGTATAAATATGTTGATGTAAAATAGATGAAAGAGCACTTGAGGTTATTTGAGATAGGGATGTTATGGATATGAAGTTACGGATACGGATGCAGATATATGAATAATATTTTACTGGTTTCGGTTACGGTTACGGATATGAAATTATTTCAGACTATCCGATTGTTACGGATATTAGATGGGTTACGGCTTGGAAAAATGAGGTATTTGCAAGGTTTAACTTTATTTCTAGGTATTATGTGGTATTATAATCACAGAAAAAACAGTAGCCATAAAAATTAAATAATAAAAACTCGAAAACTAAAAGAGACACAGTGACTCGGCTCGGCCGGAGAAAACTTTTAATATCGTGATTCATTTAGACTCTACTACTCCTATCCGAAATTTTTATCGGATTCGATTACGGTTTCGGAGATCCATAACATCCTTGATTTAAGATAGAAGAGAGAAAACAATAGCATGATGATGGTATCACGGCTTTCAATAAATATAATCTATTAAAATAAATATATCAGTTGTCAATAGTGGATCTATAACCCATATACATATATGTGACTAGTAACTCACCCGCGCTTCACATTGGAGAATTCCGCGAGAACAGACCCATTTCCCAGGATGAAGTTTCCCAGATTCCCAAAAGAATTTCAAATGTGCGAATAATGATCTAAATTGGTTAATGGTTCCAGTGCTATACGAGTTCAGACAGACAAACAGACAAAAATTCCAAAACAAAATGTCTCGCACTATCCTAATATATCTCTCCATCTACATCAATATCAAAGTCTGCCTACATTACAATTTCCAAAATATATCCTATGTTAATAGATATATGCGTGATTTGGAATCCGATTGTTACAGGCCGTAAACTGTCTCGGGGGATTTCCCGAGCAACAGACAACGAGGGCCTGGTGTGGGCGCTACGCAGCAACACAGAACCTGAGCCGAAC
The DNA here is from genome assembly GCA_003671415.1 of Megathymus violae. Lineage (NCBI taxonomy): Eukaryota > Metazoa > Arthropoda > Insecta > Lepidoptera > Hesperiidae > Megathymus > Megathymus violae. The sequence continues at coordinate 2,600,718 of PDGT01000052.1, forward strand.
ACGCTCAGCTCAGATCACATACTGCTGCTACCCGACATATCCGTCTACCCACCAGACTTCAGGTAACTCAGCATATTACTCATAATTCAAATCAATACTCTAACAAAAATAAAAACGACTTCAATTGTAAAAAGCTGGTGTTCATGGTTTCGTCGCCTATTAAACTACCCTTAGGGGTGGTATTTTTTCTTCAAATTTACATGCAACCAACCCTCTCAAACAAAAAAAGGAATTTTCCAAATCGGCAAAAAATACACGACGATGGAGAGTGAATAGGCTATTTATAATTTAGTGCGTTCACCATCTTAGACTTCATCACCACTTGCCATCAGGTTGGGTTGTTGTCGAGCATTAACTTATTTAATGTAAAAAAAATACGACCAAGTTCTGAGCTAACAAATATAGAAAAACATAGTCGAACTGAGAATCTCCTCCTTTTCTGAAGTCGCTGAAATATTGGCGCCTGGTAAATGATATACTTAGATGGTTTACGCTTATCTGATGAAGAAACGGAAACCTTATATGATCAGTTGCTGTGTCTGTCAGTCTGTCTGTCCATCTAATATATGGACAACTTATATGTATATCTGTGTTTATAAAGTATAGCTACGTTAGCTAGAAACAACGATTTTATAAGCACTACTGTGTGTTCAGTTCAGTGATGTGTTTTTTATGTTTTTTTCCTCTGAACATAAAATACATTGCGAGTATCATCTAGTCTATACGGATATTATAAAATGAGAGTGCGATGATGTGACTTTGCGTGTATGCGAAAGGTGAGTTTCGGAACCACAACGGCACCGGCTCTCAACATTCAAATTTACCATTAGAAAGGTACAATATTCCGGATGGACATACTCTATCATGTAAATGTAATAATTTTTTAAACTGCTTGGTGTCGAGAAAGGCCGCTACTTCTACAAAATGACGTATATTAAACAACATTTCGTCTGTCGTCGTCCTCTACATATACGATAAAGGTACACGGTCTGTCCTTTAGGTTAGGTTTTTGAACTAACACCTAAGTGATAAGATTTACTGATAGCTTCACTTACGTCGCTTGCGCGTAATGAATGATAAACGCAATGGTGTTGTGGTCGAATCATTTTAGTATATATATATATGCCGGCAACATGCCGTTTCCTGTAACCGCTGGGTCGCATGGCTAATATATTCGTCAACTGTATGTACCATCATATCCTTGAACTCGTGTGTATCTTTCCATTTGGAAATGCATCGTGTATTTATAGCATGGGATAAGGAAAACATTGTCAGAAAATCTGCACGTGCGACAATTTTTCATACTGTTCTTAAAGGTGTGTGAAATGTATCAAGCAGTACTTTGCCAACGTAATGATCTAAGGTCTTAAACTCTGTATGTGAGAAGAGAGCCGAGTATAGTACTGGGACTGTTATACGTTGTTGTTATGTACCTAATCGACTTAGGTACCACATTCAGGTAGAATTTACTATCGAATGAACTCTGCCTCAGAGAAACTTATATCCATGAGTGGCGGTGACCACTTGGCTCGTCTACTCGTCCGTTATCATAAACATCGTTTCATGGGTGTTACCACTGAGCCGGTATAACCAAAATATTCGGTATTTGGCGATTTGCCAGTCATCAATTTTTAGGATTGGGAGAAACTCAGTGTTCCAAGTTCTGACAGATCCTTCACAATCTTTGGCCTACGCTATTAACTGCATGTTAAAAAGGGATTTCGTTCGCTGTTGCTCACATTGTATTTGCGGTAACTATTAATTGTTCGTTCATAACAGTCTATGGTGATTGTGGGCTACATTATATACTTGTTATTTATAGTATGTAATAGTATTTTGTAGAACTGGTATAGTTAACTCCTTAATAGTAAAGCCATTGTAATACTCTTTTACGTCTTCTATATATCCTTTGCTTATTACGTATACATCTCTCTTGCATTATATTTATAAAACAGTGCATTTGATTTTGTTACGAGTAGATTTCTTACCTTCATTTACATGCTTGCCGTCTTTTGTTTTTTTTAGTTGCTAACTATATATTACTGTTTCGATTTCCTTCTATTTCCGGGTAGCCGGCAATTATGCGATAAAATCGAGTCTCATTTTGCAGTTCTTATTACTGTTTGTTCATGCACATATGGTGTGCATAAGCGGCAGTAACCTATAAGCTTTGGTGGGATAGTGGTTTATAGGTGGGTCTCCCGCATAGGAAACTCGAGATGGAGTCTTTATTTCTAAACGTTTAAATTATATGCATTTTTTAAATTCATTATCACTTTCCTCGCTGAAGGAAATTATCGTGAGCAAACTTTTCTCAAAGGTGGGTGAATTTTGGCAATCTGCACTTGGCCAGAGTCTTAATTTCTCTCTTAAGAGGAGATCAGAGAAGAATAACGGGATATTTATGAGTTGTTATGGTGATATGGCATGCTCCTAAATAAAACAATAGATATATGTATAATTTTAAGCGTGGCACATAATGTTCATAACACAAGTACATATCAGAGCAATAGGATTTTGAAACATTGTTTTTAAAGCTCTACCTAGCTATTAACCTTTGTTCTGTGATATTAACAACAACCTGTCTTAAAATATGAGTCAACAAACAGGCAATTTTGTTTTTTAAATAATGCGATTAGCAAATATTTTCCTACGAGACAGTTTGACACTTTGTGATTACAAAAATGAGATCATCTTGCCTTATACAAATAGAGAACAGAAGAAGTATCACTTTATATATAAATCCTAATATCCAATCATGCGACAACTTTGGATACTGGATCGCACGATGGATGAGTAATCGCTTTTCGTTGGCAGAGAGAGATATTTGTAGCTCGGTAGATGCATCTGTTTTATGGCGTCCGTTTTTTGGCTTTCCCCACGAGTCACGATGACACGTGGTTTACACTTCGCGTGGTGGTCGGCAAAAAGCCAATTTTCCTGGCACGCAAACTGATTCGCGTGCCATTGAACTAAGAGGTGTTTCTTTTGTTCGCCGAATTTTGACCTTCCACGTTGGCTATAAAGTTTGAATTTGGATAGATACGGTTTCATCAAAACACGTTAGGCGTTGAATTTTGTTCTGCATATAATTAAACTGTCTGGTAAAATTAATATGGTAAATAAAAATAAAAATAAAAATTTATTGTCATTAAAACCTTATATTTCTAGAATTGGAATAAATGGATTATGCAATTTAAAATTAGGAACGAATACCATTTTTCAATTGATGCAACCACTCTTCGATACAATCAAGTTGTTAAACCGTCCTTGATTCGACTTTTCTAGGATATTTATCGAGAAGGATCTGCTCGAAACAGCCACGCTTGTGACCCTGGAATCTGCAGGGGTACTCAACTGGTGGCGTCACGGTCGCGTGCCAGGAGCCCCACGGCTCCTGCCGTTAGCCACGTCGGGAGACGGCAATTGTTTGCCGCACGCAGCCTCGCTAGCGGCATACGGGTTCCACGACAGACTGCTTGCGTTGCGAACCAAAGTCCAGGCTCTATTGTCTGGCGAGGGTGGTGATGCATTTACCAGTGAGTATTATTAGGATTTTATTATATTATTTAACTGTTTATAAGTCCGACGACTTTGACAGTCCAATCCTATCGATCGGGCCAAGTAATTTCGGGAAAGACCGGTGAATGGATGGTTGTCCGCGTGTGAAAAAAAATTAATAAAATAAATTTTTTCGTGCTAGTAGGTAAGCTAGTAGTTAGATGTTTTTCGTGATGGTAGGTAAGCTAAGACATTGGGGCCGGTTATTACCATTAGACAACACTTGTTGAACCATTTCTAAGGATTTTTGGCGGCATACATTTTCGCTATAGATTGGTTAAAAACCCCTGTGAGGTCACAGCTATCTAAAGCATCGTGGTATTATATTTTAATCCTTGGTAATAATAAGAACTGTGTTCTACTGTGTGTGTGTTTTTTTTTTGATAATTATCCATAAAATTTCAAAACTTTTCAAAATTCTTGTAAAGGTGTCCTTAAAAACTGTCTCAGTTCTATCTATACTTTTTTAAATCAATCGCCGCCAAACGACAAACAACGGAGTGAACCACGAACATGAGAGAAGTGATAGAGGAGGGATAAATTTGGTTTAGGTTAGAGGATAGATAAGGCCAATGGTTACCTCCATTTAAGAACTTCGTCACACAAGTTTAGTTCAAGTGTCACCCGTTTCCCAGATGCAATCAAACGTCGCTGGCGTTGGTCAGAGAGTGTGTCGTTGCGCGCGGCGGGCCTCGTGCTGTCGGAGGCGGAGTGGGAGCGCGAGTGGAGCTCCGCTGTGCTGGCGGCATCGGCGGAGCCCCGGCCGCGGCCGCAGCCCTGCGCCGCGCCGCACTATGCTTCGCTAGAACAGCTGCACGTGTTCGCTCTCGCGCACGTCATGAGAAGACCCGTTGTTGTGTTCGCTGATGTTGCGCTACGGGTAAGTGTATCGCTACTCTGTTTCACGGGGATATCAGGGTTACAAAATTTCGTATGTTAAAAGAATATAATTTTATAATTATTTCAAAAATATACTTTTCAAAAATTTTATTTCAAGCTAAAAATTTTATGTAAAACTGTCCAACTTATTTAGTATTTAGAAATCAATAGGTTAAGCATAGGTTTAATTTGCTGCTGACAAGAATCGTATCATTTTAAAATTAATATTAATTTCTCAAAAAAAGAAAGTTAATTATTTTTAGTTACTTTTTTCAGTTTATATCAGTAGAGTATTACATATAACAAACTGTTGGAAAATTACAAGAGAAATGTGCCACGATTACTTCTTAAATAAAAAAGATAACATGAGCGGTGGTAGCAGTTAGTAGGAAACCTACATACCCCACTTGGCCAGCGTGGGAAACTATGGCCTCTTATTGTGAGAGGAAACCCGAGCCCACGAGACAATACTTGTTGTAATTAGGAAATATGATAAAATGAGAAAGGTTTACAACCCCCCGTCCGCCGGAATAGCAGTTGTAATCAATTAATTTTTTGTCATTAAAAGCGTTCAAAGGTCGTTCGTTACTAATGTAACTGGATCCGACCGTGACGTGGCTGCTCTAACGCAGGAATGTAACACAATACATCTAATTGATCTACCAAACGTCCACTGTGCAGTGCGCCAAACAACTGCCAAGGCTTTATTATTTGTAATATTATTATTTGTAATATTATTTGTAAGGAAATCCTCCCCAAGTACTCGACGTAAACGGCAATACTTACATGTCAATTTATGGCGTCGTATTGCATGTTTGGCAAGTGGACAATTTGTATATGATGGAATGTTCTTTTAAGAGATTTCCTTCAGAAGGTCTCGGTGAACTTGTTTTTGACATCGAGGGCGTGCAATGTGTCAGGATGTTGACAGATTTTATACATACTTTATATTTTCTGTGAACAATATTCTCTCTCGGTTGTCACTATTGCTTAACGTTTGCTTTTTTATGTAAAAAAAATGTAATAATAACATTTTAATTTAAGTTACATATATCTACATTATACATGAATTAAATTACTCGTAATCTATAACCACTTCCATCGTCAAATAAGACACGAGATCAAATGTGAGGCATGTTGTCTCATTGGATTGTAATTTTATTTATTTACTACCATGCTTTAAATCCTCTATAACAGATTCTGAAACAGTTAGCTTACTGCCAACGTAATAAATAAGTCCTTCTACACATATATAATTTTATAATACATAAATATATATTCAATATAAATTGTAAAAGCAATGTAGACTAATGTTTTGAACCTGCACTCGCCTCTAAATTTTCAGTTCATGTGAGTATTATAAATTAATTATCACTTACTTTAGTGAAGGAAAACTGGGTGAGGAAACGTGCACACCTGAGAGTTCTCCATAATGTTCACCTCTGAGAACATTATGATTATTAAAACAATGTGAAACGTAAACGTGGCTTCAAACCCCTCCTCTCATTATGAAAGGAGGCCAGTTGTGGGACAAGTATGGGTTGTATTGATTATAAATTTTACCACATCCATGGCAGGACTACCAAGGTGATCCGATAGCGCCTATCCCCTTCGGTGGGATCTACCTTCCCCTGGAGCTGGAGCCGGAGCTGTGCAGCAAGGCTCCCATCTTACTGGCGTACGACGCGGGCCACTTCTCCGCCCTGGTGCCGTGCGAACCTCTACCCACAGATGGCGCTAGGGTGCCGTTGGAAGACCAGGCCGGCAATCCAATGCCGATACGGTAATATTTTAAATTAATCTTATACTTATGAATACAATATTAAATGTGAAACATTGAAAGATACTTCGTAACACGTATAGTATTGTTGGCGGTTTGTGTGAACGGGAAGCCGTGTTGTCTAGGCGATTCCTTTATTAACAAAACTCATGAACTTAATATGAACCTTAGCTATATCTTGTATATAAATAATGGTATAGACTGCCGTTGTGCGCACATCGAGAAGAACTACTGGTTGGATTAAAATTAAATTTTCTAAGTGTTATTTCTTAAACAATTGGTCCTTATCAAAAAAAAAGTTATCCCGATGTCTTCATTTAATATAAAGTTTCAACGAACATCGATTTTTATAAGCACTACGTGTTCAGTTAAGTGTGTTTCTGTTTTTTTTTCTGCATATAAAATAAATTGTTAATATAATGAGTAAGTAGATGAACTAAATACTGACATAGATTTTGAAATGAGTATAACCTTTCTGTATTTTATTTGCAACACGCTGTCAAGTATTTTCCCCAAAGAAGTATGAGGTGAGCTATACACATTATTGTGTTTTTCATCTGACTAGCTCTTATCAACAAGACTCATTTTTGGCAGCAAGTGAATAAGTATTTTGAATTTAGAACACTGTTAATTGGCATATCTACTTTCACTGGCTCACGCCACGTTCAGAAATCTCTATGCTCCGACATAAATATTTCTTATAAGCAGTTTTAGTTTAAAAACAATTTGTTTTTTATATTTTTTTTTTCTGATATGCTATACGCATTTTTTTGTATATCAACATCTGTGTTGCTACAGCAATTCACTTTATTTGCCAATCATATTTTTATATATGATTCAAAATAATATAATGAAAATTATGTTTCAAAATTAAGGCACTTGTGGATATTTATGAATTAAATTTAAATTTAACTCTGATAAAAAAAATTCTGCTGACAGAGATATTGTTTTCAAACACAACCCCGCACTAGAATAGTGTGTGTTGCATACATAGACAAAAATGTGACATCGCAAACATTCACGATCCGTGACCAAACATTCATCTGTCACATAATTGCCGTCCGGGAATCCGACCAAGGCAGGCAAGTCCCTATCAACTGGGCTACAGAGTCACGGATAAACGTGAATTCTTAAAAATATAATAGTAGGTGATATAGAATAACTCAGTAAACCTCACTTTGTTTTGTAGAAAATAAATATTTGCAGAGTAATACAAAAATTATTTGATTTTTTCTGGCTTTAAATTCTACTGTAAAATAAATTGTTATTTAATTTTATATCGTAATTTCAGACTACAAAACACTAAATTGTGCATAATTGGCGGTTTTTCTAACATTTTATTTTGCCTTGCTAGTGACCTGAAAACAAATTAATGCAAATGGATTCACATCATTTTCGATACATAATGACGCTCAGGATTCTACCTATATTCGCTCAATCCAGTAGGATACCAGAATCATTCGCTCGGAATCGAACTCTGCACTCGCGTCAAAACCCACCTTTGTTATTTGCTGGACAAATATATTTTTATTTAACTTCCACGACTTCCAAATAAGCCCTATTAATCTTCAGTCAATAGGGCTGTCACCCACTTAAATAGGGCTATGTAGTCCTAAGTAAGGTTAACTAATGACTTTGATAGAAAAGAAAAAAAAATCGCTTTTCTTTCAGTTTTAACGTAGACCCTGGCGAAGATTTCCGTTGGGACGTCGAACCAGATCAAAAGACTATCAACAACCTTCTCCCCGATGAGTACCAGCGCTCGGCAATGTTGGCTGCGTATCTCGATCTGGAGAAAGTCGAATGCTTATCCCAAAGCCAACCTTCGGAGGAGCTTAGAAGATCCCTCGACGCGCTATCCACCAAAAGCTCCAAGCAGTTGAACTCTGTCGCCAAACAGTTCGGTAGCATCGGCAGGTCTATGAGCAGCAAGTTGAAGAAGAACTTCGGTTCCATGGCGAAGCTGACGGGGAAGAGTAGCGGCAGTCAGAGCAATCCCGAGGAGGGTCTGACGCGGAGACAGTCCACTTGCGAAGTGCTTTGCTGCAGGGTTCTGGCGGCTAGGGCTCCAGTTCAAGAGGAAATGGTCAAGAACTATCTGAACGAAGCTTGGATCGGGTAAGAGGATCATTCTTTTATTACGCCCCGACTCTGTTCGGGTTGAATAATTATCTTTAACGCACCAACATTATCGTTCTCATATTATTAATCACTATTAATAGTTTAGATTATTTATTTTTAATATTTGTCACCTACATTTCTTTCAACTAAACAGAAAACGAAGATCTAAGATAACACAAATTAAGACATCGTTGACGAATGTCATATATATTTACATGATGGCCAAATAATAAATTATTTTTTATTGCCATCCGCATACGCACAGACTGACAAAATTCGGACTCTCTCCTTTTTTAATATTAGCATCGGCACGTGTGACGATGCAAGTTTTCTTTCGTGAAAACGGCGAAAGAGTATATCACGTTGCTTTTAGCAATACACAACAATAGTCCGACACTAATAATTAACAGTCTCAGTGGTACGCGTCGATCGCCAGTGTAATGCTCGCAGGGAGAACTCTTCGCTTCCGTGTTGGAAAATCTAATGATCCGCCGTAGGCGCTGTCTCATATTTATGCTGCTTTTCGGATTTTCGAGAACTTTCTACGCTTTTCACATACATTCCTCAGAAAACAATAGGACAATCGATGAGACAAAGGTGGTGAAATTCGTGTACGCGACGCTAATGCACAAAGCGTAAGGGCGAGACCGCGAAAGTCACCTAATGTACTAAAGGTACTTCTCATCAGTACGCCTGTTGTACGGCACCTGCATCGTGCCAGGTTTATCGTTTTCTCTGTCTCATTTTTTTCATTTATTACCGAACGTTCGTGACAATATTTAATTCAAAAGCGGGTTTTTAACTATTATGGTGATAGTAAATGTGTTCCAGTAACACACACAGACACACATACACACACACACACACCGTACCTTAGTATGTGAGCCTATAATCCATTTCAATAGAATCTGGCAATCATGTAAACAAACCAATTTATCACTATTACGCCGCAGTCACACATACATTTAAATATCGATCCTGATCATATTAAAATTTCAATGAAATGAGATTGTAATTACAATAATTTCTACAATAAATAACAGTTCTAAATATTATTTTGTTATTTTTTATAATGTATTTGGAAGACGAAAGTTTGGAATATTTTACTCCTTTAACTCTATATTGTTTTTGGACGTAGGTTTACTATGTTGCACCGTGCGCCTGTATTAGCCCTTAACGAGATCGTAACCGGTGTTAAAGTTATACGTGTACATCTCAGTGCATCTGTGTGTGCGCGCGTGCGTGCGTACGTACGTACATACACTTGCGTGTGTCTGACATCATAATTCCTAACAAATATACCGATTTTGATTAAATTATTTTTGTTTTGAAGTTGGCTTCAATGAATATGATTCATATAGTTCACAGAGACATGTGG
>PDGT01000052.1:2610451-2658220 GCA_003671415.1 Megathymus violae
AAATTTGTTTGTACCTACCTATATGTTGAATTGGGGAACATGGAAAAACCCGAATATTGTTGAGAGTCATAAAAAAAATGAGACGGATGTACCGGATGTACGCAACGAGGAGCCCTGACGGGTCGATTATATTTCCAGGTACACAAAGGAGAAGAATCGTATGGAGGCGGCCGCGGCGGCCGTACCGTCTCAGCCGCGCTACGGCACCGGCCGCTCGCAGTTCTACGCGGAGGCGGACCGCGCGGCCCACGAAGTCGCCCGCGCGCTCGCCGCCAAGTCCGCCAAGCCGGCCCCGGACCGGACGCTGTACCTCTCCAAGTCGACGTTCTACGACGACCGCCCGCCCTCGCCGCGCCCCTGCCGCGCGCCCCTCTGCATGTACTACGGCAGCCCCGCGAACGACGACTACTGCTCGCGGTGCGCGAGGCTCCAGTGATTGCTTCCGATGTTGTGTGTGTGTGTGTCTGTAAACTGTGTGCTCTCGGGAAGCTTGAATGGAGATTTTGATTTATTTAATGTTTCAATATATGTCTTTATTCATCAGTAATTACTATTATTCGCATTGTGCGATACTCCAGTGAGTGCTTCCGAATTTTACGTATGTGTGTGTTACTGTGTGTGTGTCAGTCAGAACGTGCGCTCTTGAGAAGTTTGGGTGATTTTATTTTTTCTAAATTTTTTTTTTCTTAAGTAAGCTAGACAGATATTAATTGGATATTAATTGGAAGGTTCAAGCATCTTAAACTAACCTCAGATATTGGCTGCGGTCGTTTTTGACGTTGCCCTGACGTATTGTTACTCCGGGGCCTTTGAACAATTAAACGTTATTACGTCAAACCGTACAAGACTGACGTCAAGTGTCGAGTCGATGACATACACAGTAGTTGACTGCATCAAATTCCGTCGACGCTAGCAAAGAGTAGGTAACATTGTTTCCACACCTAGGAGTCTTATATGAGTTTTCTACTCATTTTTTGTAATGGTGATCTCGACGTTTTATTACAAAGATTCCACCCTTTTAAGTTAGATATTCATTTCGATGCTGTTTTCAAATGGCCATCTCCAACATAACATTTTATATTTCAATATGTTTTTGCTCATTTTCGTCACACATATATTAGGTTTTTCAATGAGATTTTATATACTTACTGCATTATTTATTCTATATAATGAAACCAGTGTTCGTGTTACCCGGATGGAATTACCACTTATGTCAAATAATGTTGCCATTGATTTTATTTTTCACAAAATTCACATCCGAGTAAAAAATTTTGCTGAATCTCCAAGCCTTACTTATAAATTTTATGGAGCTTCGTAACCGTAACCGAATCTATCGGATATCCGAAATTAAAATATAGAAACCGTAACCGAATCCGATAGAAAAGTTTCAAATAATTTCGGATTATAGCCCGAGTCTAAATGAAACACTTTACGACAAGTTTTTGCTGGTCCAGCCGATACAGCGGCCGCGTCGCTTTCGTCTTTAGACGTTTTTATTATTCAATATTTTAAGGTTATATTCCATGATTATAATACCAAATGATACTTAGAAAGAAAGTCAAACTGTTACCTTGTAAATACATTTTTACAAGTTCTAAATCATCTAATATCCGTAGCCGAAGTTATCCGAAACAATCGGATCATCCGAATTAATTTCATATCCATAACAACCCATATATATTAATTAAACGCAGCAGTGTTTTATAACACTGACACGGCACGTCTTCTTCAACATCCGTATACGTCGACATCTTTCTGATTACGTCTTACGTCAGCGTTTTAGAGAAATGTTCATTAATCTCTCCGAATTGGACATTTTGATTGGTTATATTCAATCAAATATATATATTTAAAACTCGTACCCATTCTAGATTTATTCACATTGAGGCGTATTTCTGTTGGCAACGTTTGAAATATTTATTGAGTAATTTTATATAAAATTTAACTTGAAAGCCACAAACTTCTTGGAATGAAGTAGTATTATGTGTAACGTGAGGGGAATTTCTGAATAATAGTATCTATATAGGGCTAGGAATTTACTAAGATAACTAACTTACATTTTTTGTAATTCTAACGATTTTGATTAATAATTCGTTAATTTTCGTGTTTCACCCCAACTCCAGTGTGATATATTGATGTGACGTTCTGATTGATTGTAATCAACGTATATTTAAAATATTTTCTATAAATGTATATAACTTCGTACAACCTCTTTTCCTAACCGGCTGTTACTAATGAGTGCCAAAATGGCTTCTTATCTTATATAAATGTTATATGGAAATAGTATATTAAGTATTTTAAAAACTGTACTGCATCTCGCAATATTTGAAGATCCTTTGTTGAGTACTTAATAAGGTATATGTTAGAACTTGTAAATGTTAGAACTGGTCAGAATTGAACATGCAAAGGCATTAATCTTCATATATGACTACACACTTACATTTCTGCTAATGTTATACACTTACGGTGAGTTGTAAAAACCTATATATCTCTTATTGCCAGTCACTTTCTAGTATGAACTTATACAATTTTTTGATAAGCCGTCTCGGAGTGATATATTAATTCCTCATGTAGAAATGTGTATATATAATTGGTTATTGTAATGCAACCATGCATTTACGTCTTCCGTAGCAATTGTTCATAAGGTTTTCGATATCTTTACCCTTATGATTTATTAATAAAACTTATTTTACCCCTACATACTACTGATCTGCTATTTTGTTTCATATATTTATTGTAACGTCATATCTGCGGAGGTAAGTGGGAAACCTGGTTTTATAGTAAAATTTTTAAATCGGCCATAAGGGTTAGATAGGTTACTACAACAAGCCGGTAGTGACAAAAAATAAAGTATGTTACATACAAATTAAATTGTTAATGTTGTTAACTTGAAGAAATTTAATTTTAAATTAATATACATTATTATACGTGTGAATATTTTATAAATAGTCTCTAAGCTTGCATTGTTTATGAAAAAAAAATGTGTGTTCACTTTATATGGATTCCAAATTATAATTACTTGTTGGGTGATAACTTGATATCGAGCGTGAACGTTTACTGTAAGAAATGTGTTCAAACTATAGTGGCAGGGACCGGGGTGACACTGGACAATACACAATCTGTATATGATATGATGAATTTTGACACCAAGTGTTTTTGGCAAAATTGTAAGGATTAATATACAACAGAGAGATTTATAAATACTATGAATATGTTTCAAATATAATTCGGATAAAGTTATATCTTGTTATCGATCCTTGATCTACCTCATGTGTTCAACTAGGAAATAGATGTATCATACCACAGCGTAGAAACTCATACAGGCCTCATAGAGTTGGTCCTGTCATGTTTGACGTCGGCTGTGAAGTAGAGCACGTTTAGATATTGCATCATTTTGTCGCGGCTGCCGTCACATGATACATAATATCATGACGAATAAATAAATTATAGTGCGGGTAGCGTTGTATAACTTTATAATGCGCTAACCCTCGATGCTTTTCCCCAAACTCTGTTAGTATTTCGGGAACGCGTTGCCTCGTCAATGTTGACCTGTCAAAATATGTCCGTTGGTCGGTTGGTAGCCTGTGGTAGTTTGTATGCACATATTTTCATTGAGACAGATTGCATTCACATGTGTCAGGGTAAATGTTTCCTGTATTTAATCCTTAATCGAGTGTGATTGTATGTACTTCATTAAAGTTAAAATTGTTAAAGTATTATGATCGACACGAGCTTGGAGTAAAATCTCCGTCCTTAGTTTGCGTTAAAAAAAAAATTAAATAATATTTTCGATCTTCTAGTCGTGTACATTTAGAATAAAGTTAGGCTATGAGTGAATTAGAATTGAATTAGAATAAGGAATTTTGTGGATAAGTTTTCAAAAATCAGACGTTAATGATTCGATTCTCCCACCTTACTAAATATTCTATTAAACTAAATGTTTTGTTATCTTTTGATTGTTATACTAACGATGCATAGAGTTTACAAAATAAATACACTTTAATTAATATCAATAATAAGTGTTCAACGAATGTTAAACGTGAACTAACTTGAGAGTTGCAGTTTTAAGCCTTGTAAGTCAACAAATCATTGTTAGATTAATGAAATGAAGGCATCTATCATGGACAGTGTTATCTTAGTGATGTTTTCGTTTAGAAGTACTTTGTTTACCTTTAAATTTGACACCATGCTAGCGCATCTAACCTGAAAGATCTGTAAAGTGACTTGGAACTGTTGGAAGTGATATTACATGACAAAATTATGTATAGAATTTCTAATAATACCTTAACACAAGTGTGGCATTCATTATACTTAAAAGTGGTTAAAAATTGTAAAAAAATGTTATATATTTTCATAATAACATAGTGATGGCATATCATGTTTTGTAGAAATATAAATAGTTACATATGAAAAATTGGATTTTGTTTATATTATAAACTCTTCCCTATAATGTTTCTCGCCCTCATAGAGCAAGCGTTCCAATTAGTACCAAATTTCTTCATTTCAGTTTTTTAAATATCTTACACAGTTTTGTAAATGTAATCAGATTAACGGTTACGATAACAATATGTAATTTTGAGTCATGATTACAAATTAAATTAATGAAGAAATTAGTCATTATTGGTAATGATTATTAATCATTAAGATGATTATTTAATCAATTAATTAATGAATGTTAAAGTATTTGAAAACTTAAATAGTCATCACCTTTTACACGGTTACACCTTTTTACAATAAGTTTCCAAAGTTCATACGTGAGTTACCCATTGGAACTTATAAGCGACGCGTAAAAGTACAGCTTATAGGTAAAGGATATTATAGTATAGCTGAGTGTATTAATGACAAGGACTCCTGGAAATAATAGTGTCGAAACCAATTCCGCGCAGGTTTAAATTACTCTGTAATTACCATGTGCTGTTTTAAAAGACGTGCTGGAATGCTTTCGCCATTTCTGCTTTATGTTAAAGCACCTTTTTGAAACGTTAGTAGAAGCAAAAAATTACCTGCAGAAGTGTAATTCCAGAATACCTAACATAGATAGATTCAATAAATTTAAATATACAGCAGCTCCTTCGTCAGTTATTTACATAACAAAATTATATTTCTACAAATAGATGTTCGCCACAAAGTTCTGCTGTGGCGACAATTCGATATCTGTTGTATTTTGGCTGATCCGTTAGTCACAGGTATGCCAGACATTAATTTTTTATACACGTACTTTTAAAAATCGCTCTTTACGTTAAATAATTATTCCTATCGTGTTTGTAGCATTTCAATAGTTTTGCTGTACACCAAACCTGTTGTTAATGTTGAGACATGTGGTAACCCATAAACTATGATCCCGTCAAAATCAATTGATCATCACTATATCATAATAGGACTGTTTTACATTAAAATGAAAGAGTCATTATTTGCCGAAGGAAAGACACGGCGTTATTTGAAGACGCATCCATGAATTTTGCTTAATCTGTGTATAAATTGGCTAAATCATACCTGTGTGTCTATGGTTTTGTCCCAAAGTTTACCAAAGATCCGGCAGGGGGCGCCCTTGTTCACTTTCTGGGCGACCGTTGAAATTTCTTCATAGTGTCTTCAAACCAGCAAGACACTTGCTCTAACGCCGTGTCTTTCCTTCGGCAAATAATGACTGTTTCATTTTCATGTAAAACAGTCCTATTATATGCCTAGCTGAAAGACACGGCGTTATTGGAAAACTTGTTTGTTATCTGCTAGTGATGGTAACTAAGAAACGCTATGTGAATAAATAAAAATACAAGTCTTATAATATAGAGAACCTTCATTCATTTAAATATTTATTTATATTTGTTATAACTGTATGAAATGAAATGAAACATTCAGTATTACTGTAATTAGCAACATTTAGTAAAACATTATATTAACATTAAACAACAAAAAAAAATGTAAACATATATACCCAGCAATATTTAACTCAATATAACAACATAACATTCTAGAAACCAATATAACATTTATTATTTGAATGCAATAATAATTCAAAACAATCAATAATACTCTAAGAAACACTCATATAATAGTAAAATTAAATTTAAGTAAATCTTCATTATTATTTGTAATAATTTCTTTACAATAAAACTTTCTGAATGTTTTACCACTTCTCCAATTTCCTCTTTTTAGGATTTCCTCCATGAGCATATTCTCCCACCAACCTTTGGATGCTACTGCTGATCTGATGCTCCCAGGCGATGCTTCAATATGCACTTCTTTAAATATTGATTTAATCCAGCCTGCTATGATAGTTCTTGTAGCTGATTTTACTTCTTTCTTTGGGGATATAAACAAACTAGTCACATTACTATTTAGACGTCTAAGTTGTGATGTTTCAATCAGTTGTTTTATATGTCTTAAGGGACATACCTGAGAATTTGGGTGCTTCAAAAGACATCATCCTGATTGCCTGTAATTTACTGAATCTGTTTTAGAGCCGAATTTAGGCCATAATATAACTTTCTCTTATTTTTCAATAAAATTATTTTCAGATATGTCTAATAAAGTGAGGTCATGGATTCTCCGACCAGAAGCTAATAAGAGAATTAAAGCAGTCCTTCTAGAAATATCGAAAAGGGAGTTTGTGCAAGGTACTGAATTTAACCAATCGAAAAGAATCTTGGTATCCCATATATAAGACCCTGCATGTTGGGGTCTTTGTAATGATATGGCTTTCAAAATTTGATGAACATATTTTTTTTTTAAATGTTTCTACATTTGCAGCACAAAAGGTAGAAATAGCAGATTTATGTAACAAAATTGTATTGTATGAAAATTTGTTGAATAAAAATAGATTCGCCAAAAATCTAGCCACATCACTGCTATCTGGTTTTTTATGGTTAATATTATTATTTGCACAGAAAACTAACCACCTTTTAATAGGAGCTTTATATATATTTATAGTACTTTTTCGCCAACTACTTTTTAGCAAATTTATCTCATCCCTCTTCCAATTGGAAATCTGGTCAGACCACCCCCAATTTTTCAGGCCTGAAGAAACAATTTGTCCACCTGTGGAGCACATAACCCCGTTGTTCGATCTATGAGGTTCTTTCGCAGATTCTCTATCGGAATTGGGTCTGATAGGGCTCTGGATTTCAGGTCGAGTAGCCAAAAGCAATGGATCCACAGGGGTGCTATTATGATATATGTTCCCTTGGCTCTGTTTAGATGCGCCAGCACCCGAGGAATCAGGTTGGGCGGAGGAAACACCCAGGCTAACTGAAACTCCCAGTCTCGACTGAAGGCGTCGCAAAAAATTGCGGACCCATCTCTGGAGTCCCAAGTAACGTACTGAGGGACAACTGCGGTCTCTTTTGATGCAAATAAGTCTACCTCTGGTACGCCCCATTTTTTGAATATGGCCAATCTGGCTTGGACCTTCAGCTGCCACTCAGGAACGGTTTTGTTCCTGGACAGTCTGTCTGCAATCCCGTTCAACCTCCCCGGGAGGTAAGATGCCGACAGCGTTATATTGAGCTGTTCGGTTAGGAGAAGGATTTTTTGTCTAAGACCCAACAGAGCTATCGATCGGGTACCGCCTTTGTTTCTCAAATATGCTATTAGAGTCCGATTGTCGGACTGAACTAACACGTGAGCATTCTTTATGTGTGCACCTTCTTTTGCTAAAGCTGCATATACTGCATACATCTCCTTCATATTTGAGTGCCATTTTATTTGTCTCAAATTCCATTTGCCCGACAGCATTGTGCTGTTCAGTTGCGCTCCCCAGCCCGCGTCCGCCGCGTCTGTGGTGAGAAAGTGGGATATGCTTTTGCAATGCATTATATTCCCGGTTTTTCCTACATTTTTCACCCATCACTGTAACTCTTGAGCTACCAGTGGCGGTAATTTCTTTTTGTGCCGAGGTCTGCAGTCCTTGAATGACTTTAGAAAAATCTGCATTTGGCGGCAATGAAGGCGACCATTTGGCGTTGCAAAATTGGCAAAATTCAGCATTCCCAACAGTCTTTGCAGGGTCCGGAGACAAGACATATTTTGTCCCTACTTCTTTTATATTTTGAATCTTTCTTGGTGGAAGAGTAATTAAATTTGTTTTTGTGTTCCAAATTAAGCCTAAATATTCTATTACTTGGGAAGGAATAAGAAGTGATTTTTGATAGTTTATCTTCCATCCCAACTTTATAAGTGTATCTAAAATAACTTTTATTTGATTTAATAGCTGAGCTTGGTCTTGACAAGCTATTAAGAAATCGTCCAGATAAACAATTATCCTTATACCCTGTCTCCGGAGGATTTCCGCAATCCAATTTGTTACCGATGCAAAGGTGTGTGGAGCTGAAGAGAGACCGAATGGTAGAGCAGTCAACTGCAATATTTCGTCTCCATATATTACACGTAGGAAACGCCTGTGTGTTTCTTTCATGCTTAAATGAAAATAGGCTTGGTGAAGGTCTATTTTTGCTAACCAATCCTTGTCTTGTAAGAACTAAATGACATCCACTCGAGAAATCAGTTGGAAAGAACTTGTTGACACATGAAAATTGAGGCGCTTTAAGTTGAAAATGGGACGAATCCCCCCATCTGGTTTCTTTATTAAGAACATTTTTGAATGAAATCCCGGTGAATTCAGTTCTGGTTTTTCCAAAATGCCTGCTTGGTTTAACTCCTGTATGACTTGTGACATTTCCTTTGATTTCTTTGTTCCATATTTGGTTAAGATTCCCTTGTAGGGAAATTGCAAAGGGGGCCTTGAAAGAAATGGTATTCGAGCCTGAGCTATTATATTTTGAATATAATGACTGGCTCCCAGCTGTCTCCATGTTTGAACAAAATGTTTCAAACAACCCCCTTGGAAAACCTTGCTTTGATTGTCAATTTTATTTAATATTGGTGGAATTATCTTTGTGAGTTGACTGACGAAAGGGCTGTTTTTTATAATTAACTTTAGACTTTTTAATTGAGTTGTACTTAGTTTTATTGTATTTTTTTCTGGAATTGTATTGTTTTAAATTTTTAATTTCAACACTACTATTTGTACCCTTCTTTTCTCTTATATATCCTGGTGTGTTTAACCAAACCTGGGAGCCCCCCAATGAATCCACTAATGGAAGAAGCGCTTCCCTATTGAACAGATGTTCAGGACTAGGTGGAATGTTTTGTAAGGCCATTTTAAGATTTATATTATTGACCACTTTAAGGATGCGGTCACGTCTTATCTCAATGCACTCTGCACGCTTACCACTAATAATATGCATACATGATTCAGTATTTTTGTATGATGGTGTCCATACGAGGGTCCGTGCATGTTTTCGCATGTTTTGACCGCTTATTTGGTGACGGTGAAGCAAGGCCTTCCTCGTCTTCCGAAGACGAGGAAGTGCTTTGCGCAGAGGATGTGTACCCACCGCCTCGCCCTTCTTCTGAAGCAGCGATTTGCGCCTCAGGTTCCTCAGAAGGATTCATCGTGGAATTTACTCACCAAAAACACTTGTCACTATATATATTTTTTTTAATCACAACTGCCTGACAATAACTATGTATAAACAATTAATTCCCGTAGTCATACACCTTACAAAGCTTATTTTTTCAAGAAAATTTATGCACTTGAAAAACAAAATTCGGTGCTGTTTTCGCAAAATTCAAAGACGCTATGAAGAAATTTCAACGGTCGCCCAGAAAGTGAACAAGGGCGCCCCCTGCCGGAACTTTGGTAAACTTTGGGACAAAACCATAGACGCACAGGTATGATTTAGCCAATTTATACACAGATTAAGCAAAATTCATGGATGCGTCTTCAAATAACGCCGTGTCTTTCAGCTAGGCATATAATATCATGTACATTAATGATATATAAGGAAAAACATTATGAGGGGCCTTTATTAACGTAATAGAATCCAAAACATTACTTGTTAAAATTTTTGTCTGTTTGTCTTTGCCTTTGTTCGCGCTAATCTCAGAAACGACTTATACGATTTTGTTCTGGTTTTCACTAATGTAGAGTAGTAAGCATCACTTAATACTTAAACTAATAGTAAACTACCCTCGCTTGGCATCGGGAAAACTACGCCTTATGCTAAGAAATAGTCCCCGCATTATTTTAATTTATAGCTTTTTTATTTATGGACGGGTTGCAATGAAACAAATATTACTGCTGTGAAGAAAATTTTACCATCACCAACACCTGTTTCAAAAATCATATCCGGAGGATATACACCTGGGTGTCTCCTGGTGACAGGTATAGGAATCAAATTGATTACATACTAACATATAATAGGGACGAGATGGAGAAGCTCAGTGACAAACGCCACAACTCTCCCCGGTGCTGACTGCGGCTCTGACCACACACAGCGACAGTTCGAGTACGGTTGAAGAGGATACAGAAACTAAAGGTTATACCGAATATGCAGAGGATGGACTTCAGTGGCTTCAGAAAAGACTGAGTTGAGAATGGGAGATCTTCCAAATATCATGACTGATAGCGACAGTAAATGGGAATATCTCAAAAGGATGATAGAAGAAACAGCTAGGGGTAATAAGGTAGCAAAACCCGTAATGAAAGATTTCATCACACCTGAGACGGCCCATATCATCCTTGAGAGACGTGAACTAAAGGAGAACGGTATATGTTCAAATGAAGATCACCAGCGGTACTCAGAACTGAGCCGTCAGGTTCAACTAAGTTGTCGGAAAGATTACGATAGCCATATCAACGAAATCTGCCTCGAAATAGAACAGCACTCACTGAAAAACGAATCCAGATATCTTTTTCAAAAAGTAAAAGAACTGACTGGAACGCGTAAACCGAGAACCTGTGCCATTGAAGATAGGGATGGACGTCTATTAACAAGGGTGAGGCAAGTGCTGGAACGCTGGAAAGACTACTGTGCGGAGTTATATGACACGGGAGAACCTATTAACGCTAATATTGCATGGACAACAGAAGAGCCTGATTTCCTACCATCAGAAATTGAGCACGCTATCAAAGCTCTTAAGTGCAAAAAGTCATCCGGTAAGGATGCTATTACAGCCGAAATTATAAAAAACCTAGGTCAAAGAGGTACAACAGCTATCACCGAAATCTGTAATACCATCTGGAAAACTGGAAGATGGCCAAACGACTGGACAGAATCGGTGTTTATACCTTTGCATAAGAAAGGCTCTTCAAAAGACTGTGGAAATTACAGGACTATAGCGTTGATATCCCATGCAAGCAAGATCCTTCTCCATGTAATTAATCGACGTCTTAGCCACTTTTTGAGCCGACAAATTCCCGAAGAGTAGGCAGGTTTTGTCAAGGGCAAGGGTACGCGAGAACAATTACTAAACGTCCGCCAAATAATCGAAAAGAGCAGGGAATTCAATAGCCCTGTGGTCCTATGCTTCATTGACTATACAAAAGCCTTTGACTGCGTGAAATGGGACAAACTGTGGAATGTGCTACTCGAAATGGGAGCCCCTCAACATCTAGTTGCTTTAATCCAAAGTCTGTACACTGAGAACCGTTCTTTCATCATGATAGGAAATGAATGCTCCAATATGTTTTAGATTAAGAAGGGAGTGAGACAGGGTTGCATCTTGTCCCCTGCACTTTTTAACATATATGGAGAATACATCGTTCGGAAAGTCATCGAAAATTGGGAGAGGGGTTTTCCTATAGGCGGAAAGAGATTGTCGAATCTTCGATATGCTGACGACACCGTTCTTCTAGCAACATCCATGGAAGATATGAGTAAGCTATTCCAGAGACTCGAGTTAGAAAGTGGCAACATCGGTCTCGCGGTGAACAGAACAAAAACTAAATTGATGGTGGTGGATCGAGCCGGCAAGTTAACAAATGTCACCTGCAGCATTCCTGGTATTGGTGCCGTCGACCGCTATATATACCTGGGCTCCCAAATCTGCAATGATGGCAGCTGTGCCCCTGAAATAAAAAGGCGAATCGGGATGG
Organism: Megathymus violae; assembly: GCA_003671415.1. NCBI lineage: Eukaryota > Metazoa > Arthropoda > Insecta > Lepidoptera > Hesperiidae > Megathymus > Megathymus violae. The sequence continues at coordinate 2,622,390 of PDGT01000052.1, forward strand.
CAAAAGACGCTATGACCCGGCTAAACAACATCTGAAAGAAAAGAGGAATTGGTATCAAAACCAAGATCAGGTTGATACGAGCCCTAGTATTCCCTATCTTCCTGTATGGAGTAGAGTCGTGGACAATACTAGCCCGAGAAACGCAAAGGATTGATGCATTCGAGATGTGGTGCTGGAGAAGAATGCTGACAATACCGTGGACTGCGAAACGCACCAATGCATCGATCCTGACGCAGCTTCGGATAAAAACTCGCTTGTCCAGCATATGCCAGCAACACACTTTATCGTACTTTGGCCACATAGTGCGCAGGGGCGACGAGAACTTGGAAAAACTGATTGTGGTTGGAAACACCGAAGGTAAAAGATCGCGTGGTCGTTCATCAACAAGATGGACTGATCAAGTGAAAGACTCGTCGTCCTCCAAATTCTATACGGCAGTACAAAACGCGCTTGATAGAAACCGGTGGAGGCAACTTATTCGATCCAGATGCAACCCTGATGCTGACCTCGATCGTCAGACATGAGGGACCGACCCCAGAGAGAGATAGAAAGCAATCAGTTAGAATTTTATTATTTGTATAGATTCAGATTTTTCACTATGACTTTAAATATTGCATGTTACCGTGCCATATTCCATAGGAAGTCACTTTATAGTGATTTATAATTTGATGTAATTCGAATGAAAACAAATTCATAACAAAAAACTACATAATCTATTTGAATGGAGTAGACGTTATTGAAATTCATTTAAAAACGCCGAGTTCTTGTTGTTTACGCCAAATAACATGGAGTTATTATTACAAAGATAATTATCATTTAATACAAATTGGCTTAAAGTTTATATTTTGTGGAGTAAGGAAAAAGGATTTAAATGACTTTATAGCTACATTTAGCCATAAGAAAAAATATTTAAGTAACTCTCCGATACATTTCAGAGTAAGCCAAAAAGCGTGATGTGATGTAGCCCAAACTTAATAGTAGCAAGCTATTTTTTCTCAACTGACAATTGAGATTAAAATGACGTGCAGACTGAATTACTTGTAAGACATGTAAAATTGAAAATGTAATGTATATTATACATAATATCAAATAAAGTAATTATTCAGTATAATAATCATAATTAAAATAGAATTGATCTCAGTGTATTGTATTGACTTTAATTATACCTAATTACTTTTACTTAATTATTATTATTTTAGTAAAATATTTCACACAAAATGACTATTAGTTGAAGTACCACATTGAGTGGGCATTTACACGGTAGTTTCCTTATTTCTACGTGTGTGGAATTGGAATATTTTCTCCCCGAATTTGGGGAATTCCACTTTGATTTTTTGGGAATTAGTAAAATGGGTGTTGGCAACCCTGCTGGAATAGTTATCAAGTTGATCAAGTTGAACATTTAAAATTTCAGATTTTTTTTTAATGTTTACAATTTTTATTTCAAATAAATAAATTCCACATTTAAATTAAACAATCTTTAAAAGAACAAATTAATAGATAGCAAATTATTGCGAATAAATTTAATTATACAAAAGGATCTAACTTTACTTTTAAATTAAAGTGTGTAAGAATTGAACACTTAAACAGGACACAGAATGGCCTTTGACCAAACCCTTTATCAGTTGTTAGTCATTATTTTATAATAGGTTATACACACTTACGTATTAGTTTAGTTACTTACTATAAAATTACATTCAGTGCAATTTTGCGACAATGGATGGCGTAATTAAGTATATTTATAATTTACGACTAGATAGAAAATACAGATCCTTTGACTCAACAATAACCAAAAATTTATTAGAAGGTGGTATTGAAACACGGTGAGTATTAATTAAATACAACAATAGCCCTCATTATAGCCTCAAGATTTATTACGTCTTTCGACTCCATAACAAGGCATTGTTACTTAAAATCATTTTCGGTTTCAGACCTGTCACAGCAAATGGGTTATGGTGTCCGGCTCTTATACCCACTATGTTGCTTTTATACTCAAGTTTGTACCAAGTGTCAAATCTATATAAACTAACAACATTTGTATCTGTGGGACTATTCTGCTACTGTCTCCTCTTCATTCTTTTTCTAACGGTGTCAAGTGAGGTGCTGAAAGAGCCAGAGTATGGAGGCTGCATTGCATCAGGACTTGTTGCATCATTACTGGTATATGCCTTTTTGGATACAGGTAATAATAGGAATTATATATTTTGATATTGGTTATTAAACAAAACATAAAATTTCAGTGCCGGAAATGATAATGAGGTTGAACAGCATCTTCTCAGTTATACTTTTACAAACTTTGATAGAGTTGTTAAGATAAACTGGAAATAAACTATTTCCCCCCGAACTGTAATAAGTGATGAGGCTATAAGAGATTCTACCTGTCTTTTATGAGCCCCCTACTTCCAGTGGACCCTACTGAACAACAATTGGTCTTTAGTGAATTATGTTGGAGGATGTTGAGCTCTATACCAAACATTCTTGGTGATATTATTTTTTACTTGCTTGACTTCCACCCTCATAGAATCAACAATGAAATGTTTTATTGTTTCTATTGCGGTATTGAAGAGAAATATCAATTAACATCTTATAAACATATATAATAAAATTAGTCACAAACATGTTAGTTGAAACAGATGTTTCAGTTAAGTGCATATTACAATTTTTATTGTATGTAATGTTGTCTCCATAGGTGTGTAATTAATTTTGCCATCTCCATTTGAAGAGCATAATGGAATTGTACTTTTACTCATGTTTACAAATGGAAATCAGGTCGAGTTCAACAATGGGACAGTGTTAGGGGCTGTTATGATGATAATTTCATAGAAAAGAAAAATACTTGCAAAGAATATAATTTTTCTCCAATATGAATTATCCATCAATGTTTTGAATATGTAATATCTTCATATATACTACCAAGTGGCAAATATGCCTATTTAATATATTACATATATAAAATTGATTACAGATTTAACATATTCTCTTGGAATCTCCCTCCCAACTGTGTATTTCTTCACTTGGCTACTCCGTCACTCCATTATTATGTGCCCCAAAACATTTACCATTGGAGAAGCTATGATAGTAACTCAGAGTGTGACTTTATTCACCATGATGAGCATTGCAAAGTTTTTCTTTGATTTTCCTTGTGATGATGAAGAGTTTGAGTTCATTATTGTTATTGTTTATGTAAGTATCCAATTTGTACCTGTTTTATTTAATAGAGTATTTTTTTTGCATATATTTTTTATATGCAATATGATAAAATCAATTTATCATAATGGCAACAATACCTAAAATAAAAATAGTCTTGCAATCTTTTTTAACATATAATTATATACATTTAAGGACTAATGGGCTATAGTAACGAGCAGCCTGCACTAACATCATTTGGGTTATACCATTAATTATATATACATGTTCTATGTCTACCTAGAATAATGTACCTTTCAAATGATAAAAGCTTTTTCAAAAAAGTGCAATAGTTCCAGAAATTACCTTCCGCATACACAAAATTTGCACTCTCTTTTGAAAATGTTAGTATAGATTATATGACAGTATACATTGCTAATTTTCAGACAGTATTGTCAACAGTGGGATTAATTGTTACAGCGCTGTTCACATTACCAGAAGAACATAGGAATATGCAAAAATTGGCATACATAGTGGCTTGTGGAGCCGCTTTAGTGTTGCTCTTACTGCACTCACTACTTGGAATTACGTGTCTCATAAAGATTGTTAGGTATGTCTTCTTTGAGCACGATCGGGTGAGTATTGGTCACTTTATAATACTAAAATCAATATGGCTTGATGTGTTATTTTCCATTGTTGTAAACAACAGTCCACAATTTACACTTGGATATCAATATGAGAATTAATGCTCACATACCTCCACACCCTCGATAGTATTTCCAAGTTGTGGGCGGTATGGACACCACTGAGACACCAAAAACAGCTGCAACTAAAAGAATGCATTTCCCTGTCCCCATTCATTAGGCAGAATCACTACGAACAGAGCTCTGTTGAGTTCATAATGATTTAATAAATCAATAATTTTTTTAAATAATCATAGCATAGACATACTTTTCACCAGATATTAACAGTGAATTACTAAGCCCATAAATTGACTTGGTGTTTAAAGTACATGGTTCAACTTAAAAAGGCTGATCCACTTCATGGCCTCTCCAGTTTCTGCTTGCATTTAAAGAACTCCGTCTTTAATAATACAGCCTTGGCCAAAAGTATTAGGCACCCCCAATAAAGTTACTGCACATCTGTGCTAGGTGAACAACGAGTAATATTCTTTTTTTAAAGGATTACCGGTATAATGACACGCTATTTAAAACAAATGGGCCGCATATTTGGTGGTCATAAAACATCTGGTGCATCAATAATAAAATATTCGTTTTTTCTTGGTCGTTTATTTGTAATATTCGGTCAGTCTGCATTTGGAAATCATAGTGTAAAGATCGTACATTTGTGGTTTCGTGATTAAATTGAAAAAATACTGAACTAAAAATGCCAAAACAATACGAAATTAGTTTCTAAAATCGTGTGAGAATCCAGGTTTTACACGAGCAAGGAAAGTCGCAAAAAGAAATTGCGAACTTAGTAAAATGTTCGCGATGCGCAGTACAATCCGCTATCAAACGGTTTGCGGAGACCGGCACTCACGCAAATAAACCAAAAACCGGCAGAAAACGAGTTACTACAAGCCGTGAGGACAGGAAACTTATCCGTGAGTCTTTGAAAGATAGAAAAAAAACTTCTTCGGAGCTAGCTGCGTCTTTAACTGAAGAGTCCGGAAAGCCGATCAGCGCTCGAACGGCTAGAAGGCGGCTAGTAGAAGCAGGCTTAAAGGGCTGCAAAGCCAGGAAGAAGCCGTGGCTTTCAGAAGCGAACAAAAAAAAACGGCTTGATTGGGCTCTGAGACACCAACATTTGACAGAGACGGATTGGTTTAACGTTCTCTGGTCTGACGAATCCAACTTCGAGGTTAGTTTTATTAATTATTTTATTACACAATTACAAAGATAAATTTTGTAGTACTCTTCAAATTAAAATGGTATAAACTTTTTTAATGTGTGCTATTTTTTTGTACTTTACAGGTATTTGGAACGCCAGGTGTGACGTTTGTGAGGCGACGGAAAGGCGAAGAATATCACCCAGATTGTGTAGTGCCGACCATAAAACACGGCGGAGGCAGCATTATGATTTGGGGCTGCATGGCTGCGGATGGTGTCGGCGAAATGTTCATATGCGAAGGTCGTATGAATAGTGAAAAGTACATTAATGTACTAGAAACAGCATTAGTGCCTTCAATTTCAAGAATTTTTGGCGACACAAATTCAAATGGCGTTTTATTCCAGCAAGATAATGCGCCTTGCCATAAATCAGCGACCACGATGCGTTGGTTTGCGGATAACAGTATTGACTTGTTGGATTGGCCTGCCCAGTCTCCGGATTTGAATCCAATAGAGCATTTATGGGGTGTTTTAAAACGCAAAATCAAAGAGCACAGCATAACATCCAAAGCTACATTAAAAAACGCGTTGGTACAAGAATGGGATGCAATATCCCCAGACGTGTGCCTTAAACTTGTACGCAGCATGCCTCAGAGAGTTGCTGCTGTAATAATAGCCAAGGGTGGTCCAACAAAATATTAGTTTTTTTAATATTTATTAAGGAAATAAAATTATGAAACAACCAAAACTAGTTTTATTTTTTTTATACCCGAAATATGCAGCAAGTTGTAGGGTGCCTAATACTTTTGGCCAAGGCTGTATTATGGAAAACTGGCAAGCACGTCACATGACGGACGTTATCTTTTACCAAAGCAAGTGATAATTAAAATATAAACTTTGAAAAATTACAGTTGCTGCAGTTTCAAATGTCAAGAAGATCATTGTGCATGAGACCGACATTTAAAGCAGGCTATCACCGCTTCAGCTATCGATTTAAGATTCAATCTATATATGATGATTGTTGACATTACTCTTTTCAGGCGAAAATATTTACCTTTTGGTTAATATCGGTGGTGGTCGCTGTTATGGCACTGTCTGTTCGAACGAAGTTGGCTGTAAAAGCGACGACAGTGACAAGGAAGTCATTTCACGTGCTAGCTTCTCTGGTCTTCCTCTCGGGAATTATATTCGACATATATCTGATGACGTTCGCAGCTGGAGTCGGCTTGGGGGTGCTGGTGTTTGTCGAAGTACGTGAGGTCTTCAGGATGTGTATTGTTTTATGAACACACGGGCCATCTAACTGTAAGTGGTCATCCTCTGCACGTCTGTAACATCCGGGGCATCTCCAGCCAAATAGAACGTGAACCACACATTACCAGAAAGCATTTCCAACCAAGAAGAAAGTGGAAGAAAAACCTACTTCTTCTCCTCTTCATTACTACGACTGAGACACACTGTGATCACAATTTATTCTCTGTAGTTAACCATACCTATAAAAAAAACTTGTTTGAGTAACAAGTAAATTCTTCTCATTCGTACACTCTTGACAGACAGTGTAGTCGCGGTCCTATGACGACTATGGTGCCTATGGGTCATCATTATCATTGTCTTCCTTGAAGATAGGAGCTCTCGCTATGATTTTCCATCGGGTTCTATAGCGTTGCGACAACACTCGATTACGGAACATTTATTTGTGGTCCTAATAGTATCCATCTACCGCGTGGGTAACCTATCCATACAAAAGTACATGCCTGAGTGGCATAGATCCCTCGTTCCGTATTCTTGTGCTCCGCGAGAACGGACGTTGGTTTGGGCTAGACGATTGAAGTAGACATTTACATTACATTTATTAAACAATGTTTATCTCGTTTTACAGGCACTTCGGAAATCACGTATAGAGCCAGTGTCGTCCGTTTTGCAATCTGCTTTCTTAGTGTATAGTGATGAGAAGGTGAGACAAATTTTAATATATTGAAGTGTGATTTGTTGTAGGTTCATTCATACAACTAGAGGATCGATAGATCTTGGAAACCAATATGCTTTGACAAACCAAATAGGATCACTGAATCGTAGGTACTGCAATATATATACGGACATTATTAATTAGCTTCAAATGGAATCACAGTCTCACAGTCAGCTCCACAGCGAAAATTCTCCAAACAAAATGGTTGTGTCACATGAACATAACGAAATTATAACCCTAAAAATAACGTGCACATGTGTAATACCTTTTTTTATGCAAATGGTCAACAGACGGGCCACCGCCCCCATGTACGTGTACCTTTACTACCAGCCAAGGACGTCCGTAACTCTAAATATATCATCATGGTCGGACCATCATCAGCAGCCATAGCATAAGCACAAAATTTTGTTAATATTGGTTCGCCGACACCTACTAAAATACTTAATAATATTTAATGAATATATTTAGGAATTCGATAATTTGCTAGGAGGATGTGGTACCCTATCACCATGTACGAGTACCGTCGTTAAAGAATTGGATGGTACAGAGTCCGCTATAGCCCCGTCAGTTGTTCAACAGGATGCACAACGCTCAGGGATTGATAGAAGCCCTTAAAATCTCAAAACGAAACCCATATGAAAAAACGATTCTGAATTTGAATATTTTTCTCAAATAGGATTGCGGAATGTTCGCAATGACACCTCTGTACCTATATGTAGGACTCGCGTTCCCATTACTGGTGGTGCCCTCTCACGAGGGACACGAGCTAGAGCTCCTGAGCGGGGTGCTCTCCATCGGCGTGGGCGACACAGCCGCAAGCTGGTTCGGCTCCAAATATGGCTTCAATAAGTGGTCAGGTTCGTACAATTTTCAATCTTACTAGTATTCGGTTAGTGGTCAAAATTCGCCCATAATAATCATTAAATAAAGTTTTTGTGTTCCCAATTTTTTTTTAACAACTAAAAATTGTCAATACGTACCAAACGAAAAAAATGAAACACATGACAGGTTTTCGCCAGCCGAGCCGATAAACTAGCTACGTTGTTCATATTTTTACGGTTTTTATTATATATTTTTTTCTGTGAATATACCTACCTATACTTAGAAATAAAGTCAAATATCCTAAACTATCTAATATGCGTAACTAAACCGTTAAAATATTTTACATATATCCGTTTCCGAAATTTCATATCCATCACTTCCCTAGGCTGAATTATAATTTCCAATACGCCTGTATAATTTCAAAGATATTTCGTGTTAGAATACGTTTCATATATCAGTACTTACGTTTGTAAGAGAACACAGAAAATTTGATTTTCAAGTTCTCCTTAATGTTCAAACTGTCGCTACAAATTTGGTCAGTGCTGTCTAAGGTCTAGCCCAGCTGTGGGACAATTGGGAGATTGCTATTTTCATTACTTACGAGCATTTCATTGTCGCAGGAAGCAATAGAACATATGAAGGGACGTTGTTCAATATTCTATCTCAAGTGGGTACAGTTTACGCTCTCCAACTCTTTGGTAAGTTTAATTACGAAATAATTTTATATAAATTGAACCAAATATTATATATTTAAAGAAGTAAAATATGGTAAGTTTTGTACTTTTCAATAACCCATTTTGTAAAAACTCCTGGCATATTTCAATTCTTCAGCCCCATTTTGTTACACACAACAGTGCCATAAAATTAGCGCCACTCTAAACCCACATAACAATAATTATTGTAATAATGTAATATATTATGACATTAAAATGGCTGCATCCTATGGAAACAGCTATAGCCCAGTATGAATCTCATTACAGATTTTCTCCATATTAACAGCGCCTTGCGTCGTACTATCGTAGCTGCGACCGTCGCCGGGCTGGTCGAGGCCAATACTGATCAAGTGGACAATTTGGTCCTCCCGCTGGTTACCATGATCGCCTTCCAACTTACATGGTTCATGTGTTAGCCATAAAATGCCTTTGTAGATATAGTATAATGTGGAGATTGGAGATTAATAGTCAATGATAAACATCATGATATTTTTGTGAGTATGAAATATATGCGTGCGTCACAGATGAAACTTTCTATTTTATATTTAAATAATTTGAGATCTAAAAACAGGTAACCACAACGAAAGGGATCAACTAAAACTATCTCATAATAATATACGAAACTAAAAGATTCTAATAGTCTGCATTCTTTTGTTGTTTGTTGTCATTAAAAGAGACTTATTTTAATTAAATATTCATCCTGTATTTTGGATATTATAGTATAATAGATATATTTGCAGATTACTCTTATCTACTTATGAAAGGCCAAAGAGTTTTAAATCTTAAATATTTCTTTTGATGTAAAATAAAATAGTTTTTATACACTTGAAACTTGTTTTTATTTGATCTGTCTATTTGTTCATGTACAATTTGATCCTGTTTTTTTTGTATCTCACTTTTATGTACATTGTTGTTGACTTCAAAATTTTACATACATCCATACTTCCTGTAGTCTGAAAGGAGTAATTAATGTCATATAATTTTTTTCTTCCATTATATGATGTCTTCAGTAGTCTCCTCCATTTTAATGTCATTTATTTCCTTTTCTTCTTTGATCTCCACTTTTCTTATTTTAGCCTTATCATGTACGTCTATGAAACCATTCTGTAAGACTGCATCGTTTCTTTTGGGTTTGATCAGATTTCTTTTCTTTTTGACACCTTTGCATTTGGCTTTAAAAAATTTTTCTAGAGACAAAACATCTTTTCTATTTATCGTCCAGTCAATTATGGTGTTTTCTGCCATTTTAATGATGCTTTCATTTTCACTGTAAACAGGTATGTCTAATCCTAAGATGTTCATAACTTTTTCTAGTATATCATCCACATAGTAGTTTATTACTAAATCAGCCTTGTTATTCTGGAAATAAAAGTAACAGTTAAACATTCATACTTATATGTAATAATATAATAAACAGTCAAGATAATTGCAAATACCATTTAATAATCTCATATCCTCAGGCTAATTTTCCATTACAAGGCGAGTAGCGGTTGGTCGGACAAATTTCTTATGCGTTTCCGTCCATAAATAAGACTGCACTGTCAGCCTCGGCTGTTGTCGATATATAAAGGTTGTTAAACCGTGTCATGGTCCTTAGACGGCTCACAAATTGAAACCAAGGGCCTAGAGCCAATGATGGCTTACAAATAGTACTTACATGTTTTGTTGGTTGCAAGTTACAAATGACTAATTTTCCACCATACTTCACTGTCTCTAGTGGCAAGTTACCACTGGGAATGATTTGTAAAGTTGTCCCTAGACATATACTTAAATCTGCTATGCTGAAAAAAAAATGGATAGTATATTATTTTAGAAAGTAATAAACTATTCTCACTTTGCTTGAGAAAAACTCCTCCTCACATTTATAAGAATAGCACCTGCATTGTTGTAGGATTGGGTTTTTCTTATTCTATGAATTAGAAACATTTATTCATAACTTTTTTCTTATTTATAAATGTTTTGAAATGAAACAAACTTCAAATAATAATTGATGCTTACATTTGCGAAAACCATAACAAAATTGGTTAAGCCATTTCTGAGATTAGCGCACACACAAAGACAGACAGATTCTATCAACATTTTTTTTTTGATTCTATTGCATTAATAAATGCCCCTAATAATAGTTCTCATAATTATATCTTCATGTACAAAAAGCGATCAGTTAAAAGTTTAGTTTAGATTAAATTTTAACAGATGGGATAGTACAGATACCCCTAGATAGTACAGATTAAATTTTACGATAAAGAGCTCAATGGAGGCATATTAAAATTTGCATTATAGAGTCAAATAGCAGTTTTTACCCTATCTTCCAAACAGAATATTGTAAATTAATGGTTGTTTAGAATCTGATATTAGGATTGATATAAAATGATGACCATGCTGTATGTATTATACAACTTACTGTTACTATCCCTTTGCTCAATAGTATAAACAACTTGTTTTTTAATTTCTGTGTGTGTTTGTAATTCTTGTAGATACAAATACAGACACTATTATGTCTGTATATATTATTATTATAACTTGTCTATACAAGTTAACATAGGCAGGTACTTAGTAGATAATATTTAAAATTTCAAACTATATATATTTGAGAACTCTCCAAGTTCATATAAATTATTCTATAACTATAGTATATACCTATATATGTCATAAAAATCAAACTATGAATTTGGAAAATATACCTGGAATGCCATTCAGCCATCAGTAGATCATTTTCGGGTAAGCTATGCTCCCAATCTAACACACCATCATAAAGGCGGCCTCGACATGGTCTGCCACTGCAATGACTGGAGGCACAGGGCACACCACTACATTTCTTACCAACTGTTTCAACAGGGCAACTTCGTACAAATTGTCTGTAGAAAAAAAGTATGATCAAGATATTAATTTTTATAGTAACTATGAATAAAGGTTTTATTAAATCAAAAAAAATCGGTGTATGGACCCTAAAGTATTGTCCATTCAAGGATGAAATTATTGCAAGAGAAAAATGTAGTCTAATATATTAAAAAAATAACTGGCATAATGTATCCAAGGTTGGAAAATGCCAATATTTCTAAAAGAAAAAGTTTAAAAAAAAATGAATGAATGAATCACAAAGACCCAAGAATAAACATGTATATCCACTTAAACATCAGCCCCAAACCAAGTTTGATCTTAGGCCTGCGAGTTCTAAAGACAGGACCACTACCATCGTAACTACAGAGATCCTAAACAATAAAATGATTTCCTAATTATAAATTCCCAATACCTTTTACACAAATTGCACTCATCAATAAACATATTGCCATGTAACTCTGACAAATATTTCCTTGGCAGACCAGACTTCAGGTGGAGGCCATCTATATTTTGACTGATGATGTACTGTACTTTGTTACATTCGACTAATTTCTTCAGTATCATATGGGTTTTTGTTGGCTTAGCATCTGCAAATGATATGTTTGTAGTTGGCTTTTTCCCTTGCTTCTCTAATGTCCACACACCATTAGGACCCCTGTAATTACACAATTTTTTTTTAATTTGACACATGAATGTTTTATAAACATTACAAGAAAGACTCTATATGTTGCTTTACATACTATGGATTGTATGTATTCGTTGGCAGTTGAATGAAGTACAGCAGGTTTAGAAAAAAAATTAACAATGGACTATGAACCAGTACACCATTAAGTAAGATCAAAGCATGTATCAAAGGTCATTCACTCATGAACACCAACAGACCATTTGGCACAAAGAACAATTTGCGTCTGCAAGAATTAATGTAATTGATAGGAATATACAACGGTATTAGTTCTAACCATTATAGGAGCATTATAAGCCCCCAGCCGGATCACGACGAGTCATTTGGCAATTGACTCAAGCATAAGGATGGTAGTTAGCCAGGCAAGCTTCAAGGACAGATAACAATACATGGGTATTATTACTATTAGGTCATTAATGACTCAATAGTAATACTGATAATATAATCCTTATGCAAAACCCTACCACCAAGCAGGCTGGCTTCTCTGTCGCCTCTTACGACACCCTGTTCTGCCAGCATGGCATTGGAGGAGTATTCTAGGCCACCCCAATACAGCCAAATCAATAACTGAATTACTTTTTAATAAGCTTCTTACTTTGACTTGACATTTTGATTGTCACAGTACAAAGCCTGACGATTTGTTAGCTTTCGATATATAAACACCGAAAGTTAGGATCCCGTTCATTATGACCCCCAAATCCATGATTTTGGATTTCCTATCTAAAACGACCGTGTTCAAGCGATAATCATATTTCAATAGCTTATGCGATCGCGTATAGGAAACCACAGAACACCCTCCCTCATAAAATATCAGCTTAATTCCCCTATTCCAACTACTAACATTTTCAATGACTAATATTACATATGTGGTAGTCTCTGTCAATTTTAAATAAAATTTTTAATTAAAAATCATTTAAAAAATCGTACAAACCTGAAATCTGGAATCCCTGCAGATGTACTTATACCAGCGCCAGTATGCACTACTGTGTGATTACTTTCGCTTAAAAGACGAGCCAGCAACTGACATTTCTCATCAAATTTTTCAATGCTATCAAATTTCTGCGAAGGAAAGTGTAGTAAATATTATGCTACGCAAAACAATATTGCAAAAGTATCTTGTGATCCACTCCTACCTCTGGAATACCCAAAACACCTTTATGTTCATAAGGAGATAATCCGTCAGCGTAATTACACGACATTATATGAGTTTTTTTAAGATTGAAACTATAAAATAAAACAGTCTCTTTCACAAATATAAAAACTAACACTGTTATTCACTTAACAACACAAATTGCAGAAAGCAAATTTTTTTCTGCTTAAAAGCTCACTTTTACTACATGTAAACAGAGAGTGAGTTACCTTATTAGTAACAGTATATACAAATGTACTCTGTGGTTACTAGGTTACTACTTATTAAATTTTTCGTGTCTCGTCAATTTCTCATTCAATGGTGTTGATTTGGATAACGCAAATTTGAGACAATGTACCATATACAATCTTAGTCCTTAATAATACTCGATTTACTTACCTACTCTCCATTTAGTCGTAAGACTAGATTAGTTCCAGAGTACTAGAAGCATACTTATTCTTTTGAATAACTAGAAAGAAGCCTCAAGGAGATCAATGTTCTCGGATCCCAGATACAGAATGCTCAGTGGCATGACTGTTATGACAATAAATTCATGACAAATAAAACATAAGGTTTATAGCAGTTAATGTTTAGCATAATATATACATAATAGCCAATAACTCAAAGCTGCAATACAATAGTCGATACAATGAGCAGCAGATACCTATCCAACAACGTATAATGGTAAATTATTATATATACTGTGATAACACCACTTCTGTCTGTTTCATTGGTGAAAAATAACAATTAAACATTTTAAATGTTTATTGAATTGTATATAATTATTAATGTTTTATAAGTAAAATTATTTTGTATACTCGTATTACATTAGAGTTAAAAACAAACCCAAAAACATAATTAGAGAAACTTAAAATAACAATAGCAAATTGTTTCCTTTTAAATACTTTTTAGTTTAAAATACATTTGTAACGTGTGCTATTATGAAGATTTTCATTCACTTAACATGTTAAAAATGAGGCATAATGTAAAAGTGAAGTAAAGTGATCTCCTGCATTTAGAAAATCAAACTATTTAACGTTAATTTTATTTTCCACATAAACATATCCTTAATGTGTGAATCATAAATGTCAGTCTCGCTGCCAATTTGTTGCTGCTATAGTCACATTATTGTTACGTGTCAGGATCCGTAGGCTCGAGAAAATGCCACAATAGTTCCGCAGAGACTTTATTTTTCTTCACACACACTTCACAATCACAGTTACACTCGTAGATCGCAGGTATTCACTTCGTAGAGAGAGAACTCTTCACTTCGTATCCGGAGACCGAATGCCTTGTGGCCGACCCTGCCCGCTATTTATATCGATTTCCGGGCTTCCAGATCCTTCCACGCCCTTTGTTGGAGTAAACAACAACAACAAGAGGAATTCCCGGAAATCGACATAACAATAGCGGGTCAGGTAACAACCCCATTTCGGCCCTCACCTATGCTAATCTCGCCCCTTTTACCTGAGGCATACGGGCGAGATTGGCCTGGAGTGGCCCAGTTTTTATTACTACCTGGGTTTCTCTTTTATTGCCTCTATTGTTTGCCTCTATTGTTTGCCACTATTGTTTTTCTCACCGCAACGGTCGGCCACCCTTCTAGAGACTTCGTAAGCCTGCCGACTTCGAGAAGCTTCGTAACATTATTAACACACTCAAGTTAAACAAGCGGCGTTTGACTGTGTATTGTTTTGCATATATACGAAATGTTCGCTACATGTAATAAAGCAGATTTTTATTCTGAATTTTTTTTTATAGTTAAGAGTTATTTTCATTAACAAGAAATTACTACATACAATAATCATAGGGAGACTGAAAAACTTAATAAGAGTTTTAAAAAATGTTACTGATTTTATCTCTTCGTCGTCATCCTACAACATGGATAATAATCCGCTATTGAAAAAGATAGTTCCACCAAACAGTTTCACAATACCTTTAACCTATTCGAAGGGAGCGACAATGAGACCCCATTCGCCCAAGTAAGCGCAGTGCTACTGAGACTAGGAGAACCAGGCGAAGAAGTGCCAAAGATAATAAGCCTGGATGTTATGGTGGTGGGTAACGTAAAGGGTAGAGCAGGAGATCAGGCAGGGAACATCAAAACAAACTGAAAAACACGAGGTCATAGTGTACGAAGACCAGGGTGAAATCCTCAGTTTTCTCAAACCACGCCAAAGGTGCTGAAATTCCGCTTGAAATTCCGCGAAAAGAGAGCTTGAAGAGCGAGGACGTCGGCAACGCAGACAGATCAAGGAATCTATCCATACATGAGGCGCAGCACTTACAACTGCATAACAGCGTCCCCCACGCCGTCGTGGCAATATCGCGTCATATCATCAACAGCACATACTACACCGACTGCAGCAATGACGCCATAGCCCAGTTTATCCATAGGGCTATGAGTGCCACCAACGAGAGATTGGAGGACTACAACGTCTCAATGGCAATCATAAACAGGGACCCAAAAGCTATAGACCACGCTAAACACTTGAAGGCGTTAGCGGCCTCTGTGAAAGACAACAATTAGTCTACTAGATTTAAGGTATACAATAACATAGTTTATAAATTTCATAGTAATAGAGATCCTGTAGTTGTAAGTAATCCCAAAGTGTAAAACCCTCGCTGAGGCAACCACTCGCTCGCAGGTAAAGCCGAATGGTGAAACCTGCGCACAAGTGGCGTGGCGTCAACGAGGGTTCGCGTCGGAGCATGAATAAATAACCAAAAAATTAAAGAAAATCCTAAAAAAAAAAGGCATGGACGAAAAGTCTGTGGAGTACAAATTTCATTAATAACAAAAAAAAACCTTTAACCCCTAAATATTTTTATACACAGTTTTAATAACTATTTGGGTTCTGTGATATTCACTCCTATAAAAAAAGGTGCATTATATTAGAAGATTTTGAACATAAATATAATACACTAACGTAATACATTAACTTTATAGTTTTGAAATCTGCAGCGATAACCGCCTAGTCTAAAAATATTTAATGCTGGGAACTGTTCCGATAAATACGATCCATCAGCAGCGGTCTAATACTTTATCTCTAATTAGTCTGTGCATTGCACACTCTACGATTCATGTCATATTCATTCATTTGAAATCATTTATTTCGTGTTTTTTGTGAAAGCCGGTCAGTTGTATTTTAAAAGTGTAATAAAATATTCTGAAAATGTTGAGAAATTGGAATAAAGCTATTCAAATTTCAAAAGCGAAATTTGCGACGGCAACCGCGCCAGCGCCGAATACAAACCCCGAAATATTGTATTCAGGGGTGAGTGTAATTGAATACACTGTATTTTGTATGTGTAAATATGGGAAATTTCATGATGTAGTATTATGTAAATACAATAACTGGTACATAATTATTATTGTATCTAAGTAAATTTACAAGTATTTATTTGCTGTGTTTTTTACATGTTTAACCGATGTAAAAGTGAGGTATGCATGAAATTTTTTGTCATAGTTTTTTTATCAATTGGTTAATATTATAATAACATAAAATTGGGATTACTTTTCGTACGTTATTCTTTTAATCCATGATAGATTTTCTTTGTGTAGTAAATATGTCATTGTGGTCCTTGATTTTTACGTAGGGGTAAACGGGGGTAGTCATAAAAAAGTAGTTTTTAAGGAACACTTTTTACAATTTCCTACCTTCCCACTATCGCCCCTTAAGCCGGATATACTATTTCTAGATCAATCACAGTTGCAGAGCAAAGTGACCTTGAAAAAAGTTATCCCGTTTTATTCCTTAATGTCACTTACAAAATAAAAAAAAATACATTCTAAAAAATAATAGAATTATACAATAGTCGTCTTTTTATCATTATACGACTACGTGTACAGACAGACCGACAATAATTC
Organism: Megathymus violae; assembly: GCA_003671415.1. Taxonomy (NCBI): domain Eukaryota; kingdom Metazoa; phylum Arthropoda; class Insecta; order Lepidoptera; family Hesperiidae; genus Megathymus; species Megathymus violae. The sequence continues at coordinate 2,639,369 of PDGT01000052.1, forward strand.
AAAAAGAATATGTTTAGGATTCTATATTGATAACCAAGTGTAGATAACATTTAAAGTTACAAAAAAATATTAAATATACATACTCGTTCGTTTTCACTTTTAGTTGTAGGTAATAGGTATTGAACAAGAATACTAATTATCTCAGTCAAGTCATATAACAATACTTTAATACCATTTATAGTTTTTGGGAAGAAACCTGCATACGACTATATTCGTATATTCTACTAACAAATAATGTTATAATTCAGAACATAAATTTAATGATAAATTTCCAAAAACTAATTTAGTAGAGCTAGGACTGAAAAGAAATGAAAAAAAAAACAAAATCTTAATTCAGGGACGTTAACGTCGGTCAACGACCGATTAGTTGAGTTGCCGGCTGTAGACGAGTCAAAATGTGTACGTCCTATGCGCAAAATTGTTGAAGTACATGGAAATTGGTGCTGAAAATTGTCAAGAATTCCAAGAAAAAATCAAGTTACATACCTGCATTATGAATGGAAAAAGTGAAAAAATAACCTACGTGATAGATAAAGATCACTTTGGTCACTTCACGACCACTAGTTAGCCAGCTCTCGGTCACTATTACAAAAAAAAAGGTAATAAATTAAACGATTGCTGGTGTAATTTTTTTCCTCCTTCCTCGAGTCGTTCGCTCATTACTGAGTGTCGTGATGGTTCGATCCATGTTCTCCTTCACTAAGCTCCACCGATGTTTGCGGTCAGCGACACAATCGATGATATCGTTCAGTTAGTTGATGTAATTTTTTTATCAAATAATAAAACCTAATTTTAATAATGCCATGGCTTATTTTCATAAAATAGGTATAACATTTATAATCGACTTCAATAAGGACAACTTTCAAATAATTTCATGTGATGGTATGCTGAATGTACTTAGAAGCTTGCTTTAGTTTATGGCCAAGTGTAGGGACAGAGATACTGTTTAATATTTCCGAAACGTGTCGCATCGCGTCGCGGTGCTGCGTTGTCACTGACCTTGGTCGCCGTATGAGTGAATGTTAAAAGCTTTATTTGACATTGAAACTTTAAAGGACTCATGTGTACATTACCTTTTTTAAATTACTCTTCATCAGTTGTTCATCAACAATGAGTGGGTGAAGTCGGCCGATGGGAAGACTTTCAAAACGGAGAATCCTGCAAATGGGCAACTGATAGCAGAGGTCCAGCAAGCTGGGAAAGCAGATGTCGACAAAGCTGTTAAGGCCGCTCAAAACGCCTTCAAGTAAGTTACTTACTTGAATTAGTAAATTAATTATAGTACTTTTACAATGACTTGCTATGAAGTGTTGTCTGTAAACGGAAGCATGGTTCCTCGCTACAGTAGTCTCGCAATATACTTTGATATACGTCTTCTTAATTATATATAACTTAGTAATAAAGGCTGAGTTTGTTAGGATGAATACATCATTTTATTTCATTGTGATACTGTGAAGTTATTTCTAAAGATGCTATAATTAAAATATTGTATATTTCAATAAAAATTAAACCTATTTTATTTTGCCCCAACCCGTAGTGTTATTTATAGGAATCAAATTCCTATCAAATAGTTCTCTAAAATAGGGGTAATATACGTAAAAAAATATTACTTTTTCTCCAATCAATTGTTTGCCAGGACAAATTAACGTAATTTGATCCTTACAAGCGACTAAGGTGAAATTATATGGTTTTTATTCAAAATCTGAGGGTCGACTGAAAATAAATTTTATGATGTAACTTTTAATTTTTATTGTATCTGACTTTGAGCATTTTGCGCTTGGAACATGTTTGGAAAATTCATCCTGTATACCGTTGATAATTCAGTGATAACGCCTATATCCATACAGATAAAGATACCACAGGTAAATAAACGGCAAAGCTACAACGAAGCATTATACTTTAACATTAGCGCAAAGGGCTAGTACAGTCACTATCGAACGTGGATTATCCAAATTAGCATTGACAGCATTATAGCAAAATTGATAACGTTCCATATTTCAAGTGATAAAAGACGGTTTCTTGATAATACAATAACTCTGCAATTACACGGCATTAACACTACCTAATCAGAATAGTGCAGTCCGTTCACTAATATTGGCATTCTGATTGTTCAAATGATTTTGATATTAACTGTACCCGTAATCTATTCTGCCGTTATAATGCTGTGGTTATATGAGATAAAATTTATTATGCCTAGTATACCATATATTTTTAGTATATCTCGAACAGCCAAGGAACTACAAAAACATTTTTCACGAAAATATTTGTCCAAATCAATTCGAGGCCTTTAAAAGAGCAGGTATGGTCACTACCAATTGAGTTACAGGACCGCCTTAATCCAATGCTATTTGTTTTGATTTTATAACTCAGTAAAAACATGTTTTTCGATATGTCGAAACAAAATAAAAACTGTATGTGAATATTCTTATTTGTACTTAATACAAGGGAATACATAAGTAATTTAATAAGATCCTTTATTATGTAACTGCCTCGACCGATGCAATACTACATTGTCGTGCTATCACAGATTTTATTTCGTATATTACTTGCGTGAAACTACAGCTGACGGTCATAAATATAATACATTATAGGGGTGCGAATGAAAGTAGTTCACAGCTCCTGGGTAGTTGAATAACCAGTATAAACTTATACAGATTTATTTGGGTTGTTACGAATCATATTATGTACAATTTCAATATTATAACCATTAAACAGCTTACTACTCGGTTGGGTCTTCTGCCACAGTGTGAATAAGTAGAGTTCTCACTTTGAGACCATTATGTGGGCATTTCAGGTTTATAGGTTTCATCTTGTTCTTTTCTTTTACTGAAGCAAATGTTACCTAATTGATTTCCATTACGCTATCATTAAAAAAATAAGGATTTGAATTTGATTCACCTGTGCTAGAAAATCCACGCTCAAATCATTGATCATGTATACTTTAAATGTAAATAATAAATACGAGAAAGTAAGTTGCACTGATCGTTATTGATAGGTTAGGTTCACCATGGCGCAAGATGGACGCGTCACAGCGGGGTTATCTCATGAACAAGTTGGCTGACCTTGTAGAGAGGGACCGGACTTATTTGGCTGTATGTACAATTTGCTTTTTACTTATATTTTGTCGCATGATGATTATTTTCCAATCTTTGAACCACTAAAATTTTAGCTTGTAATAATAGACGTTTCTCGCTACATTTCTCTCGTTTTTAACGTATTGGACATTGTACATTAAAATAACCGTATAAAAGCATGTACAAACAAATATAAACATGGCCAGATAGTGTAATAGCTACTTATTTTTTTGAGAATCGTACCAAAAATAACTGAATGTTTGCTTCATTTTTTAAGTAATGATAAAAATACCGTATCACTTCAATAGTCTTGTTCTTTAACAGGATTGGCTAAAACGATCTATTAACGATCGCGATAGTCATAACCTATAATATTAGCTACTATTTTTCTTCGTTTATTGTAATTTGTTGTTAATTTTGCAGTATGTTATATTTTGGCACGTACCTTATATCTTAAGTGGAAAAACGAGAATGTATTGTTTTACAAGTGTCACGTAAATAACAATTGTTTATTAAGCTTACAGTACCAAGTAAACTTTTTTTTTGATTACAATGCAGCGAATCGATTTGTTGCATATTAAATTACATAGTTTAGTAATAATATCTACTAACTTATAGTAATTATATACCACTAGTACTTTATAGTAATTATATACAAGTAGGAAAACCATTCATCATTATACACAAGCCTCTGTTGGGCAGGCGTTATGTCGAATCAAAGTTTTGCAGTGTCCTTATTTATGATGCTCGGAAATAGTTGCAAATAACCAAATACACTACATCAACAGTAACAATGGAGTTACGTATCTTATTAGCCTTGAAAAGCGGCAACCGTTTTTATCTTAAATTAATATGGCCCGCGCGAGGTCACGAAGTCAGCAGTATGTAAACATTGTCGTTTTACATAATAGGCATGAATCGACAAAATAGGTTGAACCTATTGATACTACAGCCAAATAATAACGTGTATGACGCGCGGTGTTGGATTACGGGACACTGGGTTTTATTTAGCATTATGGTTAGTTGAATAGGACGAATTTTTTGTCGTATGTTTTTCATTAACCTTCAGTGTTGCGGCTTCCCTGTAGTATCGTGTGAGACAGACAAATAAAATGTAAACAATGTTTCGAATTACTATGGTCACCTCCTTTACAAACTTCAAAAAATATGTAATGTTATCTACAAAATTACAAATAATGTATCATGAGCGAATAGCATATTACTACATATTTATAATTTCAAGTTGACATTGATTTTATTGCAATACAAGTGACCCGCCTTCGATGGCGTTGTCCGATTAATCAATGTATCTTTCAAATGGCAAAACAATTTTTCAAATACATGCCGTGGTTCCGGATATTACCTTCCACATTCCACAAACTCACAAAATTCGCACTCTCGCTTTATAAAAATAATTTAAATATTTTTTTGTAAGTCGAATGTAACTAAGTGGTATTCGATACGCATAATAATATAATTGAATAAGCTACTGTAATGACTTCAATATTGTTACAAATGTCGACCTCAACTACATAGTTTCTTATTGGAAGTTCTGTTTAGCCTTCGCAACACAACGCACACAGCTAGACTAGACACGTGTAATTAACACATTACAAACAACTCTGGAGACTAAAACAAACATTTATTAGTAACATTAGTCAGTATACAATTTTTTTTAACATTAGTCAGTATACAACTTTGCGTATCTCCACAGAGCTTGGAAACACTAGACAATGGCAAGCCGTATCTGGCATCGTACTTCGGCGACGTGAACGCGCTGATCAAGAACCTGCGCTACTATGCTGGCTGGGCCGACAAGAACCACGGGAAAGTGCTGCCCACTGACGGCAAATACTTCGCGTACACCCGACACGAACCTGTCGGTACATATCCACGGCACAGTTTTATTATTCCTTTATAATTTCACTGACGACTTGTGTGAAACAGTATTATTGACGAAGACGCGAAGTAGCCATCGATTGTGATGAACACCCGTCGATGACAACTTGGAGAGATCGTTCGCTCAGAAAGTCCTTTACCCAACCGATAAGGCCAGAGGAAATACCATACACTGAAAGCTTGCTTAACAGGCTAGCATGCTAGACCCTGTCAAAGGTCTTTGTAATATCGAGGGAGACGGCGAGCGCCTCCCCGTTTTTCTCGAGGGCCTCGCCCCATAAGTGAGTGGCATTCACTAGAAGGTCTCCGGTCGACCGGTTTCGGCGAAAACCGTACTATCGGTCGCCGAGAAGATCGTTCAGTTCTAGGTATGCCATGAAACGCGAATTCAATATACGTTCCATAATCTTGCAGAGTATGGAAGTCATTGAAATCGGTCCATAATTAGTAGGATCGGCGCTGCTGCCTTTTTTGGGCACGGGTTGCACGTCGGCAAGCTTCCGGGATTTGAGAACTATCCCAGTCTTGAGAGAGAGGTGGAACAGACGTGTCAGTCCAGGAGACAACTCGGGTGCACGAGCCTTTAGTACAAGCGCTGGAATTCCGTCAGGACCACTGGCCTTTTTCACGTCTAGATACCGCAAGGTTTTGAGAACCTCCTTGTTCGTTATGCGGATCTCGGGCATAGAGATGTCACAGTGAGGTATTTGTGGTGGTATGTTGTTGCTAGCTTCTAGATGCGAATTGTCGGCAAACAGAGACGCGAACAATTTCGCCTTCTCTTTGGCCGTATGAGCCAGGGAGCTATCCGGTTTTACCAGTGGAGGCATTTTGGGCCGACAGAAATTAGTCTCAACCGCTTTAGCAAAATACCAAAAAGTTCTACTGCCAAATGGTTGGTCAAAGAATTTAGCGCCGATATGTTGGATGCGGTTGAGATTCACCTTCTGTAGTGCCTGTTTGTAGGACTTGACAGCGAGGTTAAAGGCTTTCTTCTTTGTACTGATACCCGGAGCTTTGCGGTCTCGAGCATCAACCCAAGAAAATACTCCGAATATTTGCGCCTCTCAGCCTGAGTGCATTCGGCGTTAAACCAAGGGCGAGCTTTGCCACCGACGAGGACGTCAGAAAAAGGGATGAAGTAATCCATCGCTTGACGTACTACATCGGTTATAGTATCCGCGCAGCTCGAGCAGCGCAGCAGTTTTAATAGGAGAAAGCCGTTTTACTAAACGTTTACACAGTAAACTTACTGCCTAATTCCATGGGTAGATATCGCACCCTTAGAATGAAAGGGACTTAACTCAAAAATTGCAATTTATGGGAAATGACGAAGAAAGTTTTCAAAAATGTATGGTCTTGAGTAAATTTAAGAAGACTGATGTATGAGGTTTTCCCTTTTTCCCTTTCTCATTCATAATTCGGGCTCTTTTTCACCATGGGTTTTAGAGTAGGGTTTTTTAAATAAATCTATAGTAAAATCTGGAATTTTAGAAATTTTGAGTTAAGTCACGTTCATTCTAAAGGTGCGATATGTAAAAATTGTTAATAAAGTTCTGTGTGACTTGACAGAACTTCTACATTGTCAATTAGAGGCTCGTGCCGCAGACATTCTTATGCCTCAAGATTATTTATTATTCATGACATGATTATTACAAGAACAAAATGTTTTGAAATTTAATATCAATATTTCTAAGTAAATATTTCTTGTAAATGTGAGCGGAAAAATAATGTTTGACATTCAAAATTCCTGCAACGGCTTATTTGGAAAAAAAATCAATCACTTTATCATCTCATCTGTCTGTCCGTACATCTAAGTGAAGGATGTAAATTTATGCTAACTGACCTTTCATTTCATGTATTGTGCGAGCACACACAATTAAAATATCACAGCTGATTCCAAGTACAAATATTCATATATTATATATATATATATATATCTCGCTCGGAAATCGAAGGGAGGTCCGTTCACTTGCAAGATAATCTTCGTATTGTCATTTCTGAGGATTGATATTTGTAAGCCTCCTTGCCTCTAATATTTTCACAACTAAATTGTCAGAAGCAGCTCATCGGATATTCGCCATTGTCTGCATTGTGTGAGATCAATGTCTCCTCCGTTTTAGGCGTGTGCGGTCAGATAATCCCGTGGAACTTCCCACTGCTGATGGCCGGTTGGAAGCTGGGCCCGGCGCTGGCCACCGGCAACACTGTTGTGCTGAAGCCGGCGGAGCAAACACCTCTGACGGCACTGTATTTGGCGCAGTTAGTGAAGGTACATTTATCGTATTTAATAATTTAGTGTGTTATATTTCTTATTTTTAGGAGGTATATTGGGTTACAAGTTCAAATAACGCTTTGAGGGTAGATCTAAATCAAAGTACATTATAGGAAATTTGTCATCAGATTGTTTTATAGGATGCATCGAGCTGTATAGAAACGACGTACATTTATACAGTATAAAAAACGTGATATCAACACAATGTGCAGATTTAATTGGTTGCACATGTTACCTGCATGTGTGTAACTGCATGTGTTATTAGCTATCGTGCATTAGCTATCGAATCCTGTAGACTATCCAATTATAAACAGCACTGAAGATGGACACTGCTGGGTCTGTACCGTGGTCAGAGTTGGAACGTTTATAAGTGTGCGATGGCATCCACCCTTCGTAGTAAATCAAGATGAAGCCGCATAAACATAGAAGTCTTTAAGTTTTATCTATTTCAATCTACTTATAAAGATCTATTTACCTCGATAATTTTCATAAAATGCACTGGATAAGATTTCTATAACTATTAAATTCGCGCCATTTTGACATTGATCGCATTGTTTTTTACTATTTATACGGAATTTATGATGGAGTTGGGTCAGCGACCAAACGAAAGTAATAATAAAAAAAAGTAAGTAAGTACGAAACAAAATACTTTTCATTGAAGGTTTCGTACTGTCAATTATTATATTATACAAATCATTGATTCCAATGTACCTACCATTTATTTTGCTCATGTCGCACAGCAATATTTGTCGGTTCAATTCAGACATGACGGCAACCAATAGCGCGAAAAAACGAACAACGCAGAGAACTATTTAAAAAAGCACGCTCTGTACCGTGTACTCGACAAGTTAGCATTAAGAATGTATGTGGTATTTACGGAAAATGTATAAATCTTAGTTTTAAAAGACAGTTGAGCCGTCTCGGAAAATTGTATGTGGTTAATATTTTTACATCACCGTGAACAAACAGTTTAAAATGCCATTTGAGTGGAACCCTGGCAAGAAAATATTTTAGATAACTTATTGATTATTCTGCTACATGTGAAAATTACAGATAATGATAGTTTATACGTAGTGTTGTTCGCAGTATCGACTATCGACTTATGAATAGCACCTCACAGTTTGCCATTGTACGTCATTATGATTTAAATACAGAATGAATAATATAGCGTCCGGACTACTCGCGATAAGACCGTTGTAGTATTCGTCATTCCGAACCCGAATAATTAATATGTCTTTGGATCGGGGGACCTCGCGGGGAATCATGCGCATTTGGATTAGGGATGTATCGATAGAATATTTCGGCTGTAGATATGGATAGATATGGATGTATGAATACTATTTTTCGGTTTCGGTTACAAATATGAAATTATTTCGGGTTATCCGATTGCTTCCCACAATTTCGGCTACGGATATTACATGATATAGGAAAAATAAAATGTACATACACGGTAACAGTTTGACTTTATTTCTGGGCATTATTTTGTATTATAATCATACTAAAAATCAATAGCCTTAAAAATTAAATAATAAAAATTATCTAAAGATGACAGCGACACGAGGCTAGTGTATCGGCTCGGCCGGCGAAAACCTGTCATAACGTGTTTCATCTAGACTCTGTCCCTATCCGAAATTATTCGAAACTTTTTTACCGGATTCGGTTACGGTTTCGATTATATTTTATACCGGATATCCTATAGTTTCGGTTACGGTTACGAAACTCCATAACACCCCTGGTTTGGACTACGGGGCGGTCAGTAAGCCTCAACCGATGCCCTAGCGTTGCGCGTGTAAAAAGAAATTGTAGTCGCGTTAGAATAATAAAAAATTAAATAGTTTTTATACCATTAAAACTATTAGTTGTAATCGCTATATTGTACACGGTGCTCCCGTTTTATTTCATTTAATATAGCTTTGCATATACATGTAATTTGTAATTTTTTGGACCATACAAGTTTTTATAGAAAGTAGTTAATGTAATTATGCAGTGTTTAATCACTCTCTGTACTAATAATTGTAGAGTAAGAAACAAAAACGCTCATTAACTGATCGTTACGGCACGATATTCATAAAAACCAACATAACGATTTCGACTAATATTTATGCCTCACAGTACTAAAGTACAGGGCATTTGCATACAATTCTATAGTAGTATTCTAAGTGTAGTACTCATTGTATGGCCCCGTAGGTAATTTATAGGTCGTTTTATTTAATGTTAAAACGGGCCACCCGATGGTAAACGTGTACATCCACAAATATCAGTACCACCTTCGCTGACGTGTTGCCGACCACTTTGATAAATTCGCTCGATGATTGCACGTGGACGTCAACGCGTCAGCGATGCATTTGGTGTTACGAGTATACATTACATGGCAGTGCTGACGGTTTCTCATCGAACGGCCCATTGCCTCGCCTGTCGGTTATTTACATTTAAATGGAAATTATGTTTGATACCTGCAGGAAGCCGGCTTTCCCCCGGGCGTTGTGAACGTCCTGCCCGGGTACGGAGACGCGGGCGCGGCTCTCGTTGACCATCCCGACGTCGACAAGATCGCCTTCACAGGTACATTCAACGACTTCACATTCACAACCACTAACAAACATTCTACATTGATAACTAGCTTCTAGAATCGCGTCAAGAATTCGAAAAGTGCAGTTGTGAGAAGTGCTTTTATGAACTCACTTTAATGTGCGCGATTTTAATCGAATAATGTACTTTATAAATGTTAAAAAAAAATTAAAGAGGTGCCGTCGTTTCGGATATTACTTTCTGCCTCACAGAAATCGCGCGTTGTATCGTCACAATGCTTTCTTATAGCGTTACGCACGTGATACCTAAAGTGGTCTATATCGACCCCCAGAGTCGACGAGGAGCTACAAGGGCTCCGCGTCAACGAAAAAAATGGGGTCCATGACATGTAAATGGGGGTTCACGACAGTGGACCTCTTTGAGACAGGTCGTGACTTTAATTTTGTATTCCATGAATGGAATAATCCATATTTGTATACAGATAATACGTATCTACCTATTTACTTTCATAATACTTTATTATAAATATATAAATTAACACATGTATGATCGAGTATAACTTGCGTTTTTATTTTCTCTGTGTGTAAGTTTTTATATTGTAAAAATTATTTTTCCGTGGTAAATGCTGTAGTGGTAGCCAACTTTTCAGTTAGATCTCCAATTATGTCCGTGCAAAAGATCACAGAGAATTGTGGCTTAGTGTTTACATGACAACGTAATAAACAGACCTACCTTACTGCTACGGGTTGGTATACTAGCTTATTTTCACAATTATAACATTACTAGCGAAATAGGGATGTTATAGTGTACAGAAGAAATTAAAATCTTGGCTGTAGTAAAATATCCTTGATTCAAGATAAAAGTTAGGAAGCCCGGAATTATCTCGGATAAACTAAACAAAAATCATTTTATTTTTCACATTACACTTCACTACTATTACAAATTTAATATCCCAAAGCAAATAGCACTAAAGAATCTATGAAAAACATATTTGAAATTGATGAAATTGCAAAAAATAAATATTAGGTAAATGGATTTTAGTTCAATCGTTCCGATTACTTGTTGATTTGATTACTAATTTTCAGCAGAGGAAATGCTTCAACTGTACGACACGGTGTCTCCCCAGGTTCAACGGAGGTGGGCAAGCTGATACAGCGCGGCTCAGCGGGCACGGTGAAGCGGTTGACGCTGGAGCTGGGCGGGAAGTCGCCCAACATCGTGCTGGCCGACTGCGACCTGTCCTACGCCGTCGAGCAGGCGCACATGGCGCTCTTCTACAACATGGGACAGTGTTGTTGCGCAGGTCGCTACATAATTCATACATATTATATTGCACAACCCTTGACGGTTGGAATTCTGCAACCATCTCTAATATTTCAAAGTACGTCTATATTACAAATAAAAAATTGGTTGCTTCGGTGAAGGAAAAAGGTATGAGGAAGTGCTTGAACTGGTTAATATAACAAAAAATGGAGCCTTACTATATAGACTCTCGATTACAATGGAGTCCTCATATTGAGGCCTTGTCAGGGAGAGTTAGTTCTGTTACTTAATGTTACGCTGTTAAGTAAGACTCTTAATGACTCGAAACACCAAGATTAGTTTTATAGTAGATACTTTGACAGTGTGATGTTACCGCTGATACAGAGCGATTTTTGTTTTACAGAAAAAAGCAGTTCGAATAAATTTTGTCTCATTAATTCATTCATTCATAATCGAATAAAATCTGTAAACATCCTTTCATTGACTTATAACTTCAAAAAGTAGGTTTAATGTTTCTTAAATCGAACATAATTATGTCGTACGTCGGAAAACTTTAAGATGGAAATAGAATTGGTGAAAATCAACAAAGGTAGTGGTTTTTACAATTTATCCCGTGTATTATAAGGTTGTTACAATGGTAACTGAATACGATGCGTAATTATATAATGGCATGTTTACTTGTTGTTCGGTTCAGGTTCCCGCACGTTCGTGGAGGACAAGATCTACGACCAGTTCGTGGAGATGTCGGCGGAGCGCGCCAAGAGACGCGTCGTGGGGGACCCCTTCCGGCCCGACGTGGAGCAGGGGCCACAGGTGACGTTCGTTCCGATTTAGCATTGGCAAATTGGTAAACAGTGCCATTTTTTATAGTCTCAAGGGCTGAGAAAGAAATAGACTGGCCATCAATTATTTTTTTTTTAACCGTCACATTATTATCACTGTCACCTTACCTTCATTCCCAAATAAACATAGGTGGAAATCCGTAGATGGAAGCTCAGTCCACAATTTGTATGCATGCCCCAGAAAATGTCTTGAAAACAGGACTGTGGATGATCGCCACGAATCCACTCGATGTGCCGCCCACAACTCCACTTCATTATATAGCAAATAAAAGTCACAAATAACCAAATGGTGTTGAATGGTCCAACAGTGACCAAGTAATACGGTCGTTTGTTAAAAAGGCTGTTGTTATGACTGACTATGGAGTACTGATGTGCTGCATGAGCTATTGGCGTTTATTATAATTGCGATATGAAAGATCACAGTTTGACTTGGGCACAAACATTGGAAGACACTTTAAATAAATACTTACACTTTTAGCAAACAGAAATCTACCTCTAGTGGCTCCAGTATAAGTTCAGAACTGAATAATATATATATGCACGCATATAACAAAACTTCCATAGTGTGGTTCAGATTTTTATATTTATGATGTGCCGTGAATATGTTTATTAGTGCGATATCCGTAACCTTTATAATTTTATATTTATCAGGTGGACGGTGAGCAGCAGGCGAAGATCCTGGGTCTGATCGAGAGCGGCAAGCGGCAGGGCGCCAAGCTGGTGACGGGCGGCGGCAAGGTGGGCGACAGCGGCTACTTCGTGCAGCCCACTGTGTTCAGCGATGTCAGGGATGACATGGACATCGCTAAGATCGAGGTACCGATCTGAGCTTCAACATATTAACGGTCTACAGCAGGGTCACACAAGATTTAAAATGATACGAGCACGCACTACCAAACTTTTCTCCAATACGACTTGGTGGTTAGGTTAGATTTGGTCGCCTGCGGGCCACGGAGCAACGTACGCAGTACCCGTGGCCCGCCTTTTTAGGGTGGGTGAGGGCGCACGGCGGCTTATTTTAGTGGGTGAGGGCCCCACACTACCCCGTTGTATCCCCAGACGACGGGGTGTGCGGTTAGGTACATTTTTTCCCGCCAGAACAAAAAAAAAGGTTAGGTTTACTGGTCATCACATGTTGGAAGACCCACAAGAAGACCTCCGCTTAATGGCTACAGTTCAATGACAGTAGCCGAGATCTATGATATTAGGTAGTTTTCAACGCACGAAAGTGCTTGAGAATTTGCAGCTCTAAGGGTTACACACTTCCGACCGCGTCTGCAGTCCCTTAACTCGATCGATGGGGTACAATTGAGAACAGCTGACGGCGCTTCGTCTCAGCTGGCTTAAATGTTTGTAATAAATTTGGTGTAATAATCTCGTCCAGATCTTCGGTCCGGTGCAGCAGATCCTACGGTTCTCGCAGCTGGACGAGGTGCTGAAGCGCGCCAACAGCTCGGAGTACGGGCTGGCTGCCGCCGTCTTCACGAGGGACCTCGACAAGGCCAACTACCTCATACAGGTTTGTACTACACCTACATCACGATCACAGTGTAAGAACCACCGCTGGCTTTGATGTCGTGACAAATATAAACATCATTTAAACGTGCCTCAAGGTTGTCATGCATCGAGGTTATCTCGTGTTACAGTTATTGTGAATGCCAAATATATACATAACAATATATACTTAAATTAGGGGACATTACAACCCATATTTTACCCACAGCTGGGCTCAAGTCTCTTCTTTCAATATTTTAAGGACCTAGTCCGCCACGTTAGCCAATTGCGGATTTATAGATTTAACATACCTTTAACGATATGATTATTGGCAAGACGAAGTCGTGGAACCCTATCAGAACTTGTGTAAAACCAGACCTGAACCAAACCACTGGATCTCCACCGAGCACAACTGAGAACTAATTTAAAATATAATATAATTATGACACTAGTGCATTATTACGGCAACCTTCCAATAATTGATATAGTGCAACGAGTTGTTTAATGCGCTACCTAAGAAGTATTAAGTGCTGAAGGAATACGACCATCTCACTTTGGTTGTTCTACTTGTGGGTGTTAGTTAATATGATGGAGAACTTTGAAGGGAGGATTATATGTAAGTGTATGTATTAAACATAGGTCTATATATATGGTATATATAGTTATTATACGTAGTTGAATTAAATTCAATCTAAGAACAATGACCTATGTCTCTACGACCGACCTATGTTTAGTTTATATATGTACTTACATAATACTATTATAGTATTCAATATAATACTCGTGCGATTTGAAATAAAAGACAGCTGTGCTACACTAACCGAACAGTGTGTATTATTTCATTTCATTCATTACGAAAACATAATATTTTACGTTAGGCAGCAGTGGGACACTTGTGGCCATATCCCGCCAGTCTTAGTGGTCATGTCTGGGGACTGGCCGTGCTTCGATTGATCCAATTCAAAATTTGTATATGTGCAAGCATTGTAGAAAACTTCGATAGCGCGTTTCAAGATTCTTGACAAATTTGGAAGTGCGCGTATAGTGTAATGTTGTCACGTACGCAATATCATCAGATCGTACACAAGTAACTCGATTGAAGTGCACGAAAACAAATTGTCACGTTGCAGGGTCTCCGCGCGGGCACGGTGTGGGTGAACGACTACAACGTGTTCGGCAACCAGGTGCCGTTCGGCGGCTTCAAGCAGTCGGGGCTGGGCCGCGAGAACGGCCCCTACGGCCTCGCCAACTACACCGAGGTGAAGGCGGTCTTCGTCAAACTCACCGAGAAGAACTCGTAGACGTAGTACGAATACACTGGTTATATACTGTACTCTGGCAATCACCAGTTTTGTATGGTGATTGGATGTGGCCTGCGAAATTTAAGTTTTCCTTCCGATTCGTTGTCGTCTAAACAAAATGCCATTTGAGACTAATTAATTAATTTTTTTCGTGAAACTATATTGTTGTCATATTAATTAGTTGGAGAGCTAAGAGCTATGCAGAAAATTGTTATACAAGCCTAAAATAAGTGTAAATATGTTGATATTTTCTTTTAATACATAAGAATATTAAATCGTCTTTTATGATTTTTTAAGGTTAAAATATAACAAATATAAAAATTGAGTTATTTGATGTTTTAATACCGGTCTCTGTGTTGTTTGCTGAAGAGATATTTAATGATAATATTAGTGAAAAACGTTAGAAATTGTAGAAGAAAAAATAGGAGAATAAAAGAAAACTTGCTTATATAAATATATTGCTAATAAAAACTATGTACCAAACACTTATAGGGATGTGTGATATAAATGTAATCATATTTTCCTTAAGATTTCGATCTATTTTTTCTTTTATTTTTTAATATATTTTGGCAATATTCATTAAAATTATTTTACTTTAGTTCCATTTGCATTTATCCGTATACACGAAAACTTTAGTAGTAGATGAAAATGGGTTATCGTACACTGTACGCAGTCCACGGTTGACTGTAGTGTACGGCAATTGTATCTGTAAAGACGGTCGCGAAACGGCGCTGAACACGTCATTGTCATTTGCAGTGTTATTATTGTTATTTATGGAACTGAAAACATTACTATGGTTTAATGTATTTAGAAGATTGTGTGCATTTATTTTATGAATTGTTTTTTGAGGCTTCTTAAGACATTACAAATAAGCATTTAGACCATGGTTGCACAGACTTATGAAGACTAGGGGCCACTCGGGCAAATCATGAATTGATGGCGGGCCGGCCGCCAGAAGTATAGGTAATTAAAGACAATAAAGAATTGATAATAATTTATTAAAATTCAAAAAGAATTTATTAATTCGAAGCGTGGCACTGCATAGTGCTTACAATCTTTTTTATATTTGGCTCAAACTACTTGTAGCAACACGTAAAACTGCTTCCAAACTTTCATTTGCAAGGCGGTTTCGATTTCTTGTTTTATTATTATTTAGTATTGAAAAAGTTTGTTCACATATATAGGTAGAACCAAATAAGCTGGCACATTTCAGAGCGTTTATGTGCAACTTTTCGTACATATTTTTATCAATGCAGCGGTAAAAGTTCAGCAAGTCTCCTTCGTTGAATTTGTTGCGCTAATCTTGATCGTTTTGAATGTCGATAATTTCTAACTGCATTGACTCTGGCGCATTTTCAACTGAAATCGTGAAAGGATTGCTGAATATGTCCAACAGAGGTTTCATTTTTTTAAACTCCGAAAATCTGTCTTGAAAAGAATGAATCAAAATATCTAGCTTTTCTACATAACTGAAATTAATCGCAGTTTTGTTGAATTTTTCAGCCATTTTCTTATAATTCGGAAAATGATTGTAATTTCCAGAATTCAATTGTGATCTGAAAAGTGTCAGCTTGCATTGAAAGGATGATACATGAGCGTAGAGCTAGGATATCAGTTGCTTTTTGCCTTGAAGCCGTGTGTTCAAGACATTCAAATGATTTGTAATGTCAACTAAAAAAGCCAAATCACACAACCAATCAGGATTTTTAAGTTCCGGGACATCCTTTTGCTTTTCCGCCAGAAATATTCCAATTTCTTCTATTAAATTTAGAAATCGTTCCAGTGTCAATCCACGGCTTAGCCACCTTACTTCTGTATAATACAGTAAATTTCCGTAATCGCTTTCGATGTCATCAAGGAATTGTTTGAATTGTCTGTGATTGAGTCCTCGTGATTTTATGAAATTTACAGTCGAAACTACCACTTTCATGACATTTTGAAATTCAATTTTTTTAGAACAGAGGGTTTCTTGGTGTACAATGCAGTGAAACTGCATGAGATCTTCAGCGTTTATGTTTTTTCCTTGCAGATGCTTTTTCAGCAAAGTAACTAGCCCGGAATTGACACCAATCATCGAAGGAGCACCGTCAGTCGCAAATCACGATAATTTTGATAAGTCCAAATCAGTTTTTGAACACTCATCCAAAAGTACATTGAGTATATCAACTCCTTTGGTTTGACCTTTCAATGAACACATTCCGAATAACTCTTCTAAGACTTCAAAATCTTAAGTAACACCTCGTATGAGTATGAGAAGTTGAGCTGTGGAACTAATATCAGTGGATTCGTCGAGTGCTAATGAAAAAAATTCAATGATCTTAGTTTTTTCAATTAATTGTTCCGCAATATTACCTGACAAAGACATAATTCGTCTTTGGATAGTCATACGATTCAGTTGAATTTTCTCAAACTTTTTTGCTGCTTCTGGACACATTTTCTTAGCGGCAATTTCTATGCATTCTTTTACAAAATCGCCATCATTGAAGGGGCGACTTCGCTTTGCTATCGTTCGAGAAATTTCATAACTAACTTCTGTAGCTGTTTTTGAATCTTGAATGGGTTTTGTAAACATAGCTTGCTGACCAATAAGCTCCCGTTTTGAAGACAACATTTTTTGCTTTCTTATTTCGCCTGTAAACTTGGTAAAAGAAGGATGCTGCGTTTCATAGTGCCTTCTTACATTATATTCCTTTGCAATCGCAACAGAATTCTTGCAAATTAAACAAACGACTTTGTTATGCGACCATACAAAAAAGGATTACTCAGTCCAAATTTCTTGGAACTGCCGATTTTCATCTTTAACCTTACGTTTTTTACTAGGTCCTGGCTTCTCCATGTTGCATTCTAATCCTGGCTAGGATTAACACAGCACCTAAAAACAATTACAGTACGTACTTAAATTACCCATTCTTTTTTAAATCATCAAAAATAATTGATTAAATTCCTCAGAAATTTTAAGATTTTTATACAGATTTTATATCTGAAATAATGACGTAATTATTACAGTTAGAGAAATTCTGATAAAAATAGTAATTTATTTGTTTTATTTTAATATTTGGCCAACATTAAAGCTAAATTTGATTAAAATTGATTAAATAGGTAGGGAAACACTTATTAATAACAGAGTTTTACTTACGATTTCACAACACAATTATTATACACGGCACTTGACAGGTTAACAGGAAATCTACGTTGAATGTGGATCAAAATATATGACACCGGCTAGTCGAGTTAAAATCTACACTAGAACTATTGCCTCCCCAAAACACTATTAAACTGCACTTATTACTTCGCTTTGTATTTTCGCGCTTATTTCTTTCTGTTGACATTTCACACAAATGAAAACCGAACTGTCGGTCGCTGCGGTTAGCGTGGCTTTTATACCGCGCATACGACTCTGGAAGCTTCGTGTATCTTCTCGTACCTACGCGAGCAATCGGGACTATTGCTATCTCGCTTGCTCACACCGCGCTAGAAAATTCTTGATTTCTCTACTATTTTGAACTTTATATAAAGGCGGCAAGCGATGTTACTTGACACTTCCGTTACTGCTCTTGTAGCAGACGGACCCCTCCGACATACTCTCGAGTAAGTCCTTCACTTTTCGACTGTATTTACTGTGCCGTCGAAACCGATCGACCGCGACTTATTTGTTGCCCTTTAGTGCCATTTTGTGTTGGCAATAACTAAGTGTCCGTTTCGCGTTCTGAGTTGGTTGATACCTAACGGTGACAACGAAGCCAACTAGCGTTGACCCGGTGCGCTTCTCAGTCCTCTCGGACTGAGAGAAACCGGAGACCCGATCCCACTGCACTGGGCCTTCCCAGGGTGACGGTTAGTGGCTATTTCCGCTAGGGATAGTCACTGTTTTCGTAGTCTCGCCCTTTCTATCTTTGTTTCTAGATTTTGTCGTTCGTTCTCGAGTCTCTCCCTGCCGCGGCAGGGAGGATCACTAGGTAGGATGAATCCAGCCGAGTTAGGGCTAGTTCGTCGCATTCTCGGAGCCCTGTCTCCATTCCTCAAGGCGCCCATCGATGAGGCCGCACTAGTCAAAGCCATACAGACCGACTCTCCCGCGTCCCCTGACGCCCCTCAGGCCCAAGACGTCGACTTTTCCGACGCTCAATCAATCTCGTCGCGTAAGCGGCCAATAGAGTCCGACGGTTCGTTAGGAC
>PDGT01000052.1:2659319-2669809 GCA_003671415.1 Megathymus violae
CTCATCATCCGACAACACCTTCTGTGTTATTAACAAGCGGACGCTCCCTCGGGAGTGCCGCTAGCACCCCTTCCTTCTCTAAGGATGGGGTCGCATCCGATGAAGGCTTAGGGGCCATAAGGCCAAAGCCAACCGGGTGGTGTTTAGTGGGTAACCTTCGGGAGTCCCACATAACCAGAGCAGCCGGCTGCCTGGTATGCATAAAGCATTCACCACCCCCCTCCCCCGCTTCCGGNAAAAAAAAAAAAAAAAAATGTTACTTGACTTAGCATTTTTGGGCGCTAGATTCAAATAGCGCGCGCGAGATTCAAATTACTTTTCGAACATATTTTTTTTTGGTTTTATTCTAGAATAGAATTAAATATTCTTCGAATGTACGAGAGTATTATTTTTGCTGTCGGCGGGCCACCAGTATTCGACCGGCGGGCCGCGCTCTGTGCATCCATGATTTAGACAATAATCCTGTAGTTATAAACACATACCTAAATATTAATTGTCAAGATTGATTTGTTCAATGTCTATTTACACAATTGTCAGAATTAATCTAGGAACGCAGATATAATCTGTAGCTACAGAAATAATTTTTATGGTTGCCATTTTATTTTTTTCTTACTGATATTTGTTTATAATAAATAAAACAAATACTAAAAGGTAATGAGTTTTATTTTTCAACAAGTACTTCTAAAATCAAATCCAACTTCCATAATGATTTTCATAAAAGTGATTTTCAAAACAATAAGATAAATATTTTGTGAACACATATCAAATGAATAGGATAAATTCTTACTCCTTTGGTTCATGAGGAAACAGTAAAGTACATTTCTAAGAGTATAAAAGTCTAAAATCAAAATGTAATATTAACAATGAAATAAAACTGAGTATCTATTTATGTATGAAACAGATAAAAAAAATCTTAAATGTGAAACAACTATTCTAAAATCACAACAGTGGAATGTGTGCTTTCTTAATCTAAAAATCACATAGCCTTGTTCCTTTAGTTAACTTTTTTAGTAATTCTAAAAAAATATATATATAAAAAAACAATTGTGACAAATCTTAATCTTTGGGCTTTAAATGCAAGTATACACGGACGGACAGTTCACAGTTAAGTTACAAACGACCACAATTAATGCAACAGAAATTACTGTTTTGTACTTGCTCGCTTTTTTTTCTCAAAAGCTACATTGTATCATTGTATACAAGACAACACTAGTCACTCTTATTCGTTACTAATCTGTGATGTCTACGAATATGCAGACACATCCGATTATTGCAATTTGGTCTTTATCAAAGATCAATTCTTGTCCAGAGTCGTTGAGAACCAAAAATATGCGATTCTTTCGCACATACATTTAACAGTTCAGAAGTGGGATTATCAGAGAATTCTTAAAATTTTCTTTTCACGTCCACATCTGTCACTGACAATAGCTTAAGTGCATCAGTCCAATACCTGTAGCGAGCTTCGCCTTTGAGTTAGCACAGTTTCTCATCTCGTTTTCTCGAAACGAATGTATGAATTTGCACATTCATTATCGCAGTCGAAGTTTACAGAAGTTCAGTTCTTGTCGAGAGCTTCTTCGTTAAGAACGGACAGGTTCTCTTCCGAGATTTTCTCTAGACATCCGCACGTGAGCGAGCCATTTCCGATGGCTGCGTCGCGTTCGATCGCTCTCTCGATGAGCTCAAATTCGTCGCTTTCCACGCGGCACTTCAAGCACTCGTCGGACGAGGAGTCTTGGTAGCTCATCACATTTTCGATGTTCACCTCGATTTCCTCGCCCCTGTCCCTCATGAACAACGAAGGGCTGCTGGAGCTCATCGCTCGCGACTCTTCGCTGATGGCGCGGGCGAACACCTCGGACTTGGGACGAGTCTTTGTATTGAGTCGTTTCTTGACCGCGGGGGATTGCGCTCGCTTGTCTTTCGGGATCCGTTGGATGCGTTCCTCGATGAGCGATATGCTCCGTTTGAAGACGACGGTGTCGCGATCGACGCCGTCGAGTGCGTCGCGCGACTCGGTGTCGCTGTCGCAGCGGAAGTATATGGTGTCGCAGCCGCTCTCCTGCTTCACCTTGAGCAGGCAGCAGTCGCCCTGCCGTTCGCACAGGATCTCGTGCAGCGACCCGTGTAGCGGGATCAGCTTCACGCGGCCGAAGTTCTCCTGCACCTGAGCTGACAGCTCGTCATCGATGTACAGGTCCTCGGTGCTTCGCGCTTCCTGCAATGATTTATATAAATTATTATACCTCACGCTTACCTTTATGGTCTTCATTTATGCATAGACGACAACGTCCTCCGCCATATCTGTGAGTCGTGCAGCGTGATAATATAGCGTCCATAACAATAATGGGTAAATCAGAACGGGATGAATAATTTCAAAATGAAATAATCTCGTGCATCTCGTTCAACAATCGACGACGTTAGAGCCCGCATGTCGGAGATCGCTGGGCTCTGGTCTGAACCCCTAGTTTAATTCAGGCGCTATTCGCGCGTGGTGTAATTCTTTACCTGCCAAGCTAACTACCACCCTTCCTTTAGTAAAAAACCTTGCAATGTTTTTACGTGTTGGGGTTGCAGTGTCTGCCGGCAACGTGTCCCTGATGCCTTTGGTATACCGAACGTGCATGTCCGACGGTGCACACTTCTCAACAGGCGGACTCGTCTGCTCGTTCGCCAGTTGCACAAAATAATCGTGAATGTACGTTGTTATTAGCGCCAATTTACAATCTCGTATTTGAAACATTCATACATGTATATATTATTTTTAAAATGTTTCACGGCCACAAACTGCACACTATTACAGCAGAGAGTCGTCTAACAGAGGACAAGTAAGTTGATTCCACAAACAGACAACACCACCGACCTGTATAGCACTGAAAGCCTGGCACCGCTTGAGCGAGTTCCCCTGTACTTCGTCGGTGAGCGTATCCTCCAGCGACTGCTGCGACTGCTGCGAGTGCTCCGAGTGCTGCAGCTTGTCGCAGATGGTGACGTTGACGCACTCGTCCAGCACTTGCAGGCTATTGTCGCCGGTCCTGCGCGACATGTATACAAACATGCAAATAAAAACGATACAATCGTAAGTAATACAGGCATCAATTATTTTATTTTTAACAAAAAAAAAACTTGGCTTTCAAAAAGGGGGAAGCAAGGAAGAAGGAATTGAGAACAATTCGTTTGTATTGTTTTTTATATTTTTTAGCTCCGTCATTCAGTAATCGAATGAAACCAACAAATTCACCTTCTTCATATTAAAGTAGTTTTTTCTTGTTAAAACATTAACGTGCGTGTAAAAATAATCTTACTTATGGTGTCTCGACTCAACTGTAAATATGGCGGTTCCATGATAGTTGTATATTGTAAATTTGTGACTTAATATTGTAAATGTGGTAGCGTTGTATGTTTGTGAGCCAACTAGATAAGTTTAATGTTTTTCTCATTATTGCAAATATGCTTAACTTTATACATTTATCATCTAACTGCAATTGCGTATAACGTTTTACATTTGTAACTTAACTCTAAATTTGACTAATTTATATATTTTTTTTACGTACAAAAATATAATGTAATGTGAAGTTAAGTTGTCAACGATCCCACCAATTTCAATTCAATTTGAAATTATTTTAATTGATGATTTTATTTTAATTGATGATTTTATTTATTTCCAAACTTCATGAGTGGTTCATGACGCAAAGTGAGTTTAACATGAACCTGCTAAACGTGATTTGCAACAGCGGCTTGTTGTTCCCGTTGATTTTGACCCGGGAGAACGACCTGAGCGGCTCCTTCTTCAGCGTCTGCTCGGGTTCTTCATTCTTCAACGACTCCAACACGTTCGCGACGCCCCTGTTCAAGATATCCTCGTTCTTCCGACCCACTGAAGTCGTTTCCGATGCGTCATCAGATATCTAGACGTGGGATAATCATGCTTCATCATTACTATATTATTATTAAATTAAATATTAATCATTATTACAGTAAATTATTATTGTGATAAAAACTAATAAATAATTTGAGTAGTCCATCCTAAGACTACTCGCGATAGATATTGGTTTTCGGATCTACCTCGTTGTTCATGATTTAATGTTTAACATAAAAATTAGAAACACCAAATGACAAAGTTCAACAGGCATTGTTTATTCAAAAACTGCTTGTTTTGGAATAATTAATGATACTTGAAGTAAAAATATGTTTATGACCGACATAAGAACTTCGCGACTTGGTCACATGGTTTCGCTCATACTACATTTCGTTTACCATTTCATCAGATGGTTTCTAAAACTACTACTATTTACCAACAAACTAGTAATCAGGCAGTATGGATATGTCCGTAGATCGTAGCAAGGTTGCTTATTTAGTCATCGCCCTCCTAACATCCTACTAGCGACAACAGTGAAATGTTTCTACGTATTTCGGTTACTGGGTTAAAGAGCCAAATAACAAGAGTTTCATCTTGACTAGAAACGTTAGTGTTGGTAATAATTACTACCACGCGACTTGTTTGTTATTTGAAACCCATAATTGCATTTCTACTTTTCCTCGAGTTGATTGACATATACATACCTCGTGTATAAGGTGTTGAAACTCCTTACGAATGAGGTTTCTGATGAACTCTTCTATGCTTTTAGTGTCCGTGGATTGATCGACCTTCGGCTCCTTATAGCCGCTCTCGTTAGTTGACGTTCTATAAAAATACGGAAAATAAAGATTATTCTCAATTTCATAAGCAGTATAAATATAATAATCATGTGTTTCAAATTTTTATTTAATATAGTATTTTACACAAGAACATACTTTAATTATTTTTTCCTTGTTGGAATTAATAACATTTAGAATTGATACAAGTTATGAAGAAATTGTATACGCGGATTAACAGTTCTATGATATGTAAGATGATAACTTCGTAATTACAAATAAAGGGACGGCGCGCACGCAGTCCCTTACTATCAAAAATAACGCGTCCGAGTTACCCGCATTAGGGGTAATCGCAGGGGTCAACCAAACCGGAGTGCAATGGAGTGGCCTCGCCCTGGGGGAACCGCCTTCCTGATCAAGGTGTCCCCTACGCCAGGTAAGTATGCCTTGTCTCGCCGCACCGCACCTACTTATGTCACCTACGAAAAGTCTCAACAGCGTGATTCAGATTACTATTCTACTGCCATCTAGTAGATAGGAAACAAATTAAAATGACCAGCCGAATGAGCCTAATCTAACTTCTTAGGCCGTAGCCTCAAAAACATTAATTTAGTTCGTGTCATCAATATGACAAAAATTTAGGAATCATACACATCAGTATAAATATATCTATACTAATATTACAAAGACCTTGAGTTTGTGTAACCGGAGGGTAATCTCAAGAACGACGGCAAATGTTTTAAAAATTATTTTACCCTTTGATTAGAACATTCAGTAGAAAAAAGATTTTTTAGAATTTTTTTTTCATCTAAGGGCTAAAATAGAGCATAAAAGTGAAATAAATGTAAAAAGTTGAAACTACATATGGTCGGTAGGTTACATGAAAAATATAGAAAATTTAAAGATAGAAATTGCGCAACAACGTGGTACATATATAGACGTTATTAACGGTAGATGAAATTAGTGTGTATCATGTCAAGAAACCTAAGAAAAATATTCAATAATAAATTAATTATTTAAGATAATAATCCCAAACAGTAAGAACTATAAAATAATATTAATATAAAAATGAAATCAAAAACACGAAAGGCAAAAAAAGCCAACGTCACGCGGTGTTCCCAGGCGGTCACCCATCCAAGTACTGACCGCGCCCGACGTTGCTTAACTTCGGTGATCGGACGAGAACCGGTGTGTTCAACGTGGTATGGACGTTGGCGACAGAATAAACGTAAAATTTCATTACATTAAAAGTTTATGACCTATGTTTTCATAAATTTAAATACCTACGTTATTATATTATAAAAAATAATTTTCATCATTTCCTAATGAACGTATTTCTTAAAAGCAGCAACCTAACGAAAGAGCGCCATCTAGCGAGTAGTTTTGTAGTATTTCGAACACATTATTACATGATAATGGTATAATTTCCTAAGTAGTACACGTGACGTTGTAACAGATGTCAATTCATATTTTTACATAATAATTTTAGAATGTTGTGGTTACATGATTTATAAATAACAAACGAAGAAATGAAAAGAACGAAGTAGATTTGATACAGACAGTAAAAAAATGCTGTTATACAACTTTTAAGAAAAGATGACGAAGAAATTTTCTGTAATTACGGAATTTATGTTTAAATACTCGTAATCTGTTAACTTTCCGAATTAGTATTCAATTTAATTATTTATTTATTATTATTGTAAATTTTAACTCGTGTCCTATGTGTGCATGATGGTCGAGTATCAGTAACACAAATAAAACTGAAACAAAATATTGAAACGATAAAACTATCACATTATGTTTAAGGAAATAAGGGAAATACTATTTAATACTTATTAATTACTTTTTAAATATTAATCGTTAAAACTAAGTCGAGAAATTAAGTGTTAAGGGATTGATGAGTTATGTTAAAAATTTGTTGATCAAATTGGCGCTCTTTACCTCATACAGAGGATGCTGTGTGGTTACGTTTAGAGCACCAGGATGACATAGGTAATAGCAATATATTCGAAAATGTAACTGAAACAGCTATCTTTAGATTCTAAAAGAGTAAAAGAGCAAGACTGTGTGACGCATGCGTGCTAAGTCTTACAGCCAAGACTTGATTGTCTGTACGAAAGAGGCAATAACTTGTGGGCCTCACCAACAATTATAACAACATCACAATCCTCAATATGACTTTAAAATTAACTTTACACGTGGTTATCATGTCTATTGCGTATCTCGGGTTTTTTAATTATAACTATAATATTTGCGTAAAAACAAAACGAACAATATTTTTCATAGTTAGTTATAGTATTTATAACAGGATGGCGACAGTGAGCTTGCACTGCACTGACTTCAATAAATATGTGCCTTCAATAATTGCCTTAAGAGGCAGAACATAAGATAATGTAATGTTTGTGTACCACCTATGCTTGTACTATGTTCTGGCAATAAATTACTCATTATTATTATTATGTAACTATGATTTTAGAATCTTTTAACACAAGAAAGTAAAACCAAAGTAACTTTCCGTTAAAAGAACACATAAACAAAACTTTAGTGAAATACTTATTTGTAACATAATTAACTTAATACGAAGTAGACGCGACTCGAACATCTGAACAATCATACGAACTCTCTACATTTTTTACATTTCCCGTGACCCTTTTTGATTGGTTAATTGCGAGATCAGGCGATCTTAGGGACGCACTGATTCGATTCAGCGCTGACGGACGGAGCGGGCGGACGTATAACTAATGAGAACAATTTTTGTTTTATACAATCGAATTAAACACCCGTGTTACACACGTACAACCCTCGGAAATTATCACAGCGCCATCTATTTCAATCATAAAACTAAAAGGTTCCAAATGAATATACCTAATTCGATTTCCGGACCCCTTCGAGACTTTTTAAACCAGGGTTCGAAAATATCCGATATTTATTATAAATATCAAAATATCGGATATTTATGATATATATCCGATATATATCAAAAGTTTAATATATATCCATTTTGTATGAAAGCCATATTATTATTTTATGATATTATTTATGTATGCTATTTACATATGTGTTAAAAACCAGAATTTTTTCTGACGCGACAGACGGCATTAATACCGTGTTACACCGAAGTGTTGGCATTTATGGATTAGAACTTATATTAGGCAGTACATTATAACTCTACTCCAATGCCATCTACATTTGGGAAGTAGAAATACAGTAACAAACGCCAAAAATTACTCAATAATATAAAATTTGATATACATCATAAAAAATCATTTGATATATATGAGATATATATCGGATATATATCATGATATATATCCATTGATATATCCGTGAACCCTGTTTTAAACACAAAAAAAGTTTTTAATATTTTAAAAAGTTAATATATATTTGAATATGCACAAAATATTTCGTATAGTTTAGTCGTACTTAAGACTTATTGTAACGAAAATAGTAACAATATTAAAAGATTTAAATAATACTACGTAACTTGAATATTAATTATTATTGATCTATTTAATTAATATTTTAATAATTTTTGTTAATGGTAGACACAATAATAGTACTTAGTTGATTTGATTATGTCATTAATGTGTGCTTAATTTATGTATGTAATGTTAGTTTCATGAATTAGTTCATCAATATTCTTTAATTACTTATTTAAAATTTTTGTTCTAATTCAGATATCAACCAGTAATATAGAAAATATGAAATTTTCGCTTTTTCTCAAGATATTATATTTTTCACATAATAAGAGCAAGTAACTCAATTTGAAATGACGAGTTTGTATGCGTTTACAAAGAAACATACCGTTCCTTTTTTAAATGTCTAATCTTAGATTAGGTTTCAGCAATTAATTACGTTCTTAATGTTGTTCATGGCGCTGTTAACACGAAGAGAGGAATGCTATGCAGCTACATTTCGACTACCAAGATATCATAGATAGCAAGATACAGCAAATATAGGGGAAATTGGTAACTTGTTTTTAATTGATACAGGAGTAAAAGAGAGTGTTTAGCGCATGCGTATTGTGAACGTCGTATCCCGACGACAGCTGTGGTAGTAATTTAATTCAGCCGTTAACCGCTAGGAGAAATCTACAAACGTGGATAAAAATGTATTATTTTCTAGCGATTTGTTTCTCGCCGAAAAATGGTAAAATTACTAAATATAAAATCGAGTTCCTGCCAAATTCCACAGTAAATAAAGCTATTAGGTTTTTAGTAATCATCAGATGTGAAATTTTATTAATTATCAAGCTTTGTGCAGTACACTGTGGCGCATATAACTGGAAGAGAGGATGTTATGCAATTTCAATTCGAACACCAGGATAGCATATGCGAAAAGACATTCGAATTATAGTTGAAACGACTAGCTTTACATATAAAAGGAGTAAAAGAGGAAGAGCAAGAGTTTGCGGCGCATGCGTGTTGCAGGCCCAAGATAACTGTGGCTGTTTTGCACCACAAGTTTCAATACATATTTATTACGCGAGTTGCCCATTGGATCTTTTAAGCGTCGCATTAAAACATAACTTATAGGCAAGGGATATTATAGTATAGATGAGTACATGAATGACAACGATGCCTGGACTAAATTAGTGTCGAAACCAGTTCCGCACAGGTTTAACTAAACTTTGTAATTACCATATGTTGTTTAAAAGATGTGCTGAGGAGTTTCTTTCGCCGTTTCTTCTCCTCATTGTTAAAGCGTTGTTTTCGAAACGGTGGTAGAAGCAAAAAATGACGTTCATAAGTGTATTTACTAAATACCTATATGATTAAATGATTTTGAATTTGAATTTGAATTATATTATTGCTGAATTCCTTTAATTTTTTATTACTACATTAGTGAGTAACATGTAACTCACCTTAATAACTGGCCGAATATAGTTAAAGATGAAGTATTATTTTTTTATAAACAAGATACTTTATACATAGCTATTACAAATATTCAACAGGCGGCTTGTATAAGTTCTACATTTAAATACATGTTAGAATAAGTCTCCTTTAAATTATAATGTTTACAAAAAGTTAATTAATTGTAATTTGTGTTGTTGAACTTCGTCTAAATTATTGATATCAATAGTACGTTAGTTATGCCTACTTGACTCTATTTAAGTTTATAGTTAAATTTGAATTTCTTTAATATATTATGTAGGAAGAAATGGTGGTGTGTAGAAAAAGTATTATTCTCATAAGAAAATACTATGAAATACGTGGAAATATTAAAACTCGACACAAACAAAAGGCAAAAAGCCAACGTCACGCGGTGTTCCCAGGCGGTCACCCATCCAAGTACTGACCGCGCCCGACGTTGCTTAACTTCGGTGATCGGACGAGAACCGGTGTGTTCAACGTGGTATGGACGTTGGCGACGGAGGTGATGCAATTGTCGAACAAAATAGAGAAAGCAATGTCAGTTAGCGAAGCAAACGATTATTCGTTAAACTCAAAAAAAAACCATGAATTGCGCGTGGAAACATTAAAATTAAGGACAAAAGGCAAAAAAGCCAACAACACGCGGTGTTCCCAGGCGGTCACCCATCCAAGTACTGACCGCGCCCGACGTTGCTTAACTTCGGTGATCGAACGAGAACCGGTATGTTCAACGTGGTATGGACGTTGGCGACTGAGGTGATGTAATTGTCGAATAAAATAGAGAAAGCCAAGTCAATTAGGAAAGCAAGCAATTATTTGTTAAATTCAAAAAAAAGGAAAAAAATACTATGAATTACACGAGTGGAAACATTAAAACTAAGGACAAAAGGCAAAAAGCCAACGTCACGCGGAGTTCCCCGGTGGTCACCCATCCAAGTACTGACCGCGCCCGACGTTGCTTAACTTCGGTGATCGGACGAG